>CM059203.1:161758-282008 GCA_030323885.1 Branchipolynoe longqiensis
ACAGAATCCTGTGTCTGTTTTTTTAATTATATCAGAATATCAATCACCAGCGACAGCTGTTTCTGTACAAGTGTTATTAATGCTTCCAGTAAGCACGTTGAGACTCGACGGTCTACTGCATACACCCTATAGCTCTAACAACCGCGAGGTCTGTCACTTTAGTGTCAACAGAGACACACTACACAATTCGTAACACGACATAGGTCCCTAGAGGGACTGAAGGGAGTATGTACAATAATTATTTCCAAGTCCAGGCCTGAGCCACACTGTAGATAAGTTGGTCAGTTCCCACAGTCCTCCAGCATGTACCTTGATACTTGTCGGAACACTGCAGACACACTCAAGCTCTAACCTATATGTAGCTTGAATGGAGTCACACTACACAGGTCTGCAGACACGATATACAACCCTAGACGGCAGCGTCCGGGTAGACAGCATCCACTCAGGGAGACAGCATGTAGAGTTACCACTTCCAGGTCCAGACTTGATCCACAGGCCTACTAACACACTTAATTACTTGACGACTTGCACGGTGGCCACACTAACCTGTTGGAATGTTCCAGATCCATATGTACTCTGAATCCAGAAAGTTCAATTAACTCCTTGTTAAGACCACGCATGCATAGTCAAGCTATCCATCACACACCAAGTCACTTATAAGAGGTTAGCTAAGTCACAACCCCGCAAGTTGAGTACTAATTCACAGTTAGACGCTGACGCTGCAGCTCCGCGTAATTGGACACCCGTAAATTCCATCTTCCCGAACTGGTATTAAAAGCAGAGATCCACACTTAATCCATAACACCTGATACTTCTCGGTCTACGGCAGAGACACTCAAGCTCTACAGACGTACACTCCAAGGAAGTCACACTATACCACTCTTGAGACACGATATAATTACTTAGCTTGGCGTCGGTTCCTGAATGTATCGAAACCAAGCACTGGGCTCCAGTTCCAGGCTTCCGTGCTGCTTAGAACATGTTGATAATTCCTCCACAAAGCACCTTGAAAGTGCCGGTCCACTGATGTCACACGTACAGTAGCTATGTGAGTATTTATTTTAAAAGCATTTTATCTCAATGGAACCTATTCCATTAGAAAGAGCTTGAAGAGACCTTAAACGTGGTAGTCATATAATTTTTCTAATGTAACTATCAAGAAAGTTACATCACTTTGAAGTTGAAAAATATGCCTAATTATGGGCCCTTTGTTCTATAGTAAACCAGCCAAAAGTTGGTGCCCAAAATCTAGATGTTGTACTTCAAACTCTCATATCTTTTGTAATACAGGACATATTTAGGTGAAAGTTGTACTGCTCAATTCTCATGTCTAGAGCTTTGAAATGATTATCATATATTTCTAAAGAGGTAAATATTAACAAAGTTATGCCATTTTGAATATAAGAAAAGCTATGACCCAAAATTATCATTTTGTACTTCAAACTCACATATCTTTTGTAATACAGTATGTATTTAGATGAAAGTTGTACTGCTCAATTCTCTTGACTATAGCTTTGAAAGGGTTATTATATATTTCTAAAAAAGTAAATATTAACAAAGTTATCCCAATTTGAATATAAGAAAAGCTGTGACCCAAAATTAAGATTTTGTACTTCAAACTCTGAGAAAATTACGATATTTGAAACCAGTACAGTACATTTTATTGCTAGCAAAAGCATGTAGAATTAATTGATCCACAAGCATACTAACACAAAGTTCACTACGGTCGATAAGTCGGTCTACCGCACAGACACTCAAGAACTAACAGATGTACAACTCCAAGGACGTCACACTACACAATTCTTGAGACACGACATAAACCCCTAGACGGCAACGTCTGGGTTGCCAGCACCCACTGAAGGAGACAGCATGTAGAAATAGTTACTTCCAGGTCCAGACTTGATCCACATGCAGACTAACACAAAGTCCACTAAGGTAGATACGTCAGTCATTAGCCACAGTCCTCCACTAGTCCTCCAGCATGTAGAAATAAATACTTCCAGCTCCAGACTTGCTCCACAAGCATACAAAACAAAGTTCACTATAATTAGGACGTCGGTCAATTCAGAGTTCTTGAATATAATAACCGAGCGCTGGGCTCCAATCCAGACTTCACTGCTGCCCACGAATGCACACTGCCAGTGAGTGTCTAGTACGCACAGTGCAAGACGTTATTCATTCAGAGGAAATGGAAATCCAGAACACTAACCATAAGTTAATTTATGAATTCGTTGCAGATTTGCAGCCTGCAGCGCACCAATGCGACTGAAAACTCCCCAAAACAACCACAGTCCACAAAAAGGTCAAGGCCGTGCGTCACACTGCTCACGCTGCCCGAGTGTCCAAATTTGTTGTATTATGCATGTTAGTTATAAACAATGTCAAAGAAACCGGAACCCGAGCCTTATAATTGCAATATAATCAGTTTGTTCAGCATGTTATCTGTTTGTGTGTGAAGCGGTTCGTTCCTAGGTAGTGTGGCTTAGATATATTCCACTTTTCCTTTAAGAAGATTGCTTACGACCATTGACAATGCACCGAGGTTTCTTGATTCGTGCTGAGCGACCTGCAGCGCCGATCGGTACGGATGAGTAGAACTAGAAGTTGAACGCTCCATGTATAGACTACATCACGGTTCCAGCGGCGCGGTGCATTGTGGGATGCATCAGAGCAAAACAACCCCCCCAAAAGCACATGGCACATGCTAATACACTGGGTGCAGCTATGAAATGTGCTAGTTTCAGCTCATTTCAGCTCTTGTTTGAAACATAGAATACTAACTAAAAAAATATATATAATAAATTAAGATATTAATCTTTTATCCAGCATTGCATTTACATCAATATAATCAGCACATCTTATGCCATGTGCATTTAGATTTAGAAAGATCTAGGCACTCAGACTAGTGTTAGAGCCATAGCCAGAGTACTCAATGCATTGTCAATGGCAGTGAGCAATCTCCATACAGAAAAAGTAAAATATTGATAAAACCACACCACCTAGATACAAACCGCTTGGAACACATATAGAAAACATGTTTAACAAAAAGATTATATTAAATGTATAAGGTTAGGGTTTTGGATTTCTATTAATTTTGAATAAAACTAACATTTTTCAATGCACGTATAGGCAAAGTCAATGGCCGTAAGCCTTTGCTTTGCTCCCACGGCCGTTTTCAGCGCATGCGCAGTCGGAACCGTGATGTAGTCTATTACTTGACGAAGTGCGCAGCGGCCACGCTCAACCACTCCGAATGTTCAGATAAATATGTATCCAAATCCCGATCGGCCAAGTAACTCCATTTAGGATCACCCTCGCATCGTGAACGGAATAACCATTCCACCAAGTCCCGTTAATCGGTTAACTAATTCACAGCCTTGCAATATGAGCAGTGAAATCCACAGTCAGACGCTGACGCGAAAATCCAGCGGAGTCTGATCCTCGTAATTCCAATGTTCCCGAACTTCAGCAGATGCAGAATTCTCTATGTACTCCATAAGTAAACCAGATGTATTTCTCGTAAGCAATGTAAGTAATGTAGTAAGGGCCATGTCTCTCAGTGGGTGCTGGCAACACAGACGACGAAATCTCGGAGCAGAGTTAAACCTGACTTCTCTACTCGTAGATACAAGATTCACCCCGTACTGCTGTACTACAAGTACCGGGTGAATCTTTTATCTACTCTACTCGGTGCTTTCAAAAAAACAAAAAAAACAAAATTCTACTTGAGTTTATATGGGAGCTACATATCAGGAGCAAGTATTACTGCAGGATGGCTACAAGTAAAACATCAACTAGATTATTACATTTTTTTGTTTTTTTTTGTTACTTACGTTCACTAGATCAATTTCAATGAGCCACGAACAAAGTCGCCCTATGTCTCCTAAAATCTCGGAGGTAACTACGAGAAACGTGCACTTCCGGTGTGCCGTAGTTACATGCGTAGCAACCAATTAGATAAATAGTTCTTAGGCTTGGCCCAAAGCATGACGTCATCGGATCATATATGGAAGCCATGCAGGGAGGGACCAGTGTAGCTTGGTGCCCCGCCAGGAACAAGCGGGCCTTACGTCATTGGGACCATTGTATACATGTATGCTACTTTGCAACTGAGCGGTAATAATATTTATTTCCACATGATCAATGTACACAAAATTTGATATTTATATCAGTAATTTGTTCACATGAAAAAGGATAAAGCAGAAGTACAATACTTATGAGGTGCTTTCCCCATTTAACACAGATACATTGCTTATACCATAGAAATAATAAATAGAAAAATAGAAGGCGTTAATCCCATAGGCCCGATTTTCGGTTATATTGTGCAATAACTATGTACTGGCATCTCACTTCGAGAGTTTTATTTGAATTATATATTTTTTAGGGATTGTAAATATCAATCCAAAAATAGATGCCGGTATTGGTATATGTCAGATGCTTAAGGAAAGAGTAGAGGAAGTATTTTCTTTATATAACTGGTATTCTTAGACTTTGGAGAGATATATATGAAAAAAGTTAGGCCTAATCAATGTGACATGTTAAAAAAAACCCAACATTTTCATTCCCACAATATTGTGTTTTAAAGGGCTGATTTTGTGACATGGAGAATTTGTACTTGTGTACAGCCTACTACACCTTTATTTTGCATAGAATATGACCGTTTAGTCAATGAAACAATGAAAGAAGACTCTTACTTGAAATAAATAATCATTTTGCATGCATATACATTTTTCATGCATATATATTTGTTCCGTATCTAATATTCCAGGGTTATTAAACTGGTTGTGGACGTAACTGTTGTGTCCCTTGCTTGTCCCGTGCTTACTAAATTAGGAAATATAATATCCTGGGAATACCAGAGCTTCAGTAAAAAAAAAAAGAGTTGCTATTGTTGCATGTGTAAGGCTATTTTCTAGTACCATGGCTAGTAATATAATTTGTCGACAAAGCTTTATGACAAAAAATTGAAGTTGAAGTTCCATATTATTTTGTCTCTCCCCTTCTATTGTGTTACATCCAAAACTCAAAATTTGGAAAAATACGTTCATCATAAGCAGATTTCTTTACAGTGCATTTCTAGATTTAGGGGACCACAATGTACAAATAAATTGTTTCATACAATAAGTTTGATTAAATAAAGCATTTGATTAATGATTCTTACTTCATCTTCCGGATACTGGAAGTTAAGTATCCGGGGAGAGGACAATCCCGCGCATGCCGGAAGTAGCGTCAGTACGCAACTCGGCAGCGGTGGAGCCAGTACGAGTTGGAGGAGGATCATTTTAAGGTAGGTTTTTTGGTAGGAACCAGTGATTTTGATGAATGTAAATTGGTGAAATATTGGTGGATGACTGTTGCTTTATGTGTTGAGGTTTTTTGGATTCATGATAATGCCTTCACTGATAGTTCTAACGCTTGTCGTTACAGAACTTTGACTGCGAGAGCAAGTGCTATTCACCTCTCGGCCGGAACGAACGCGCATAACTCAATTACGTGACTAGTAAACGGTGTGGTCGCTTAAGGCAAGAGTCTATACGGGGATTGTGATGGCTCGTATGATGACTACTGAAGAGCTGACAATTGTGAAACCTGCTGTTCACAGTTTAAGTGCGTCGGAGTCCGAATCGGTGGATTGTCCGCATACGAAACAAGTAAAATTGAAGAAGAAGTTGGCACCATTGGACGCAAAAGCTAAACAACGGCTTAAAAATGTTGAACAAAACTCTCCGATGACTTCTACGAGCTCGGATACCTTGCCTGATATCTCAGAGTTCAAGAAAATGTTCGCATATTTGGTGGAAATGAGGAATGAAGCGAAGGTAGCGGAGCCGAAGAGACTGGAATTGGAACATTCGAGAGATTGGCAAATGGACGCCATGGCGACGGACACGTCATATTTAGGTCAGGGTGACGGGCCGCCCAATGAAGTGGAGTACGATGCGTTGTATGACACAGGAGATGATGACGATTACGCGTATTGTGAGGAAGACGATGGTGATTCTGTGAGCGTGATAAACATGAATGACCAATTGAAGCTGCTTAGAGCGGGGTTCGTGAATGACGAGGAGCAAGTAGTGACGGAGACACTCAGGAAGCCGTCGCCTTTTGGCAAGTTTAAGGTGCCCTTGAAGCGAAAAGTGACAGCAGCGGAGTTGGAGACAGTTCCGGCCGTGGTACCTACGTCGAAAACATTGTCAACAATGGCAACTACGGCAAAAACAAAAGTATGACGAGAGTTTAAATTAGATACGGGCCTACATGAGGGTGCTGTGTTAACTGAAATACAAAATATATATAAGGCAGTGAAGAAACCGGTGGCGCAGAAGATAGTGATTAGTCAATCGATGGCACGAGTCATCAATCATTACTACGAAGGTCCCAATGGTAGTGGGCCAAAGCCACTTAAGACAATACGGGAGATTTCAAGGCAGTACACAGGATTACGAGATGTTCCAGCGGCACAGGTGCAGGCTTTTAATGAGGAGATACGCTTTGCTGAAGGCAGGAAAGATGGTGAGTGCTCACTGTTGACGGCGACAAAGGGAGTTGTTGGTTCGTTGACAGCGATAGTGCCGGTAATGGATATTATACTGCAGAGGGGCTCGTCGGATCCTGAGCTAAATGGACACGCGATGCACATGTTGAACGCGATAAGACTGTTGGTTTGCACTCATAGTCAGATAAGACTCGACAGAAAGGCCAGTGTTAAGAAGGTAGTGTATTCACAGTTGGGAAAAGAAATCATAAAAGAGAAAAGAGATGTGTATGGAGATTTACCAGAACCGTCAGAGTATCTGTTGGGAGATAATCTCATTGAGAAGAACAGACAATTGATGAAGTCAGTGCGAGCCTCAGATACCTGTATGACATCAGGACATTACAGAGGGAAACAAAGATTTTTCCAAGAAAACCAGGCAAGGAGCTACGGGGCTCCTTACCCTAGAAGGGGATATGGCAGGTTCAGACCTCACAGAGGAGGAAGACTGACGTCCACCTGGGGCACAAGACAGCAAGGGCCAGAAAAGCACTTTGGCAGAACGTCGGACGACTACGCCCAGTATGGAAATGCCCCGTCGGGGGCAAGAGGTGCAAGAGGTAGAGGGAACTCCGATCGGGGTTTTCAGAAGTGAGCTACCATAGCCAGGTGGGTAACTCAGAGTTAAAGACCAAACCTGGTAATGCATTACTTAGTACTGATTATAATGAACAGGTAGTGTTTATAGCAGGTAATATAGTAAATTTCTTGAGCAGTTGGAAGAAATTAACGTCAGATAAATGGATATTAAAATGTGTACAGGGGTTGACGATACCTTTCGTTAGGACATCAGTTCAGTTAAGGGAGCCCTTTCCTTTTAAATTGGAGGAGGGGGAAAAAGATTTGTACATGAAGAAGTAAGATCGTTGATTGAAAAGAGAGTTTTAAAAGTAGTAGAGGAATGCCCCAATCAATGGGTGTCAAATATCTTTCTAAGACCGAAACCTAATGGAAAATTTAGAATGATTCTGGACCTGACAGAACTAAATAAAATAGTAAGCTATGAACATTTCAAGTTGTATAATTTAAAAACAGCGCTAGATCTGATAGAACGCGGCAGCTGGATGGCGAGTGCAGACCTGACAGATGCATATTATTCAGTGCCAATTTTACAAACCCATAAGAAATATTTGAGGTTTCGAACAAGAGAGAAGTTACTCGAGTTTCAAGTATTACCGAATGGCCTGTCACCGGGGCCACGTATTTTTACAAAATTGTTAAAACCAATTTATGCAGATTTAGCAGAAAAAGGGTTTATAGGATTCCCTTACCTGGACGATAGCTTTGTGATAGGTAGAACAAAACAGGAATGCAGGGAAGCAATTTTGGAGTTAAGAAACAGCTTTAGGAAGTTGGGGTTTAAGATTAACCTAGAAAAGTCGGTGCTGGAGCCTATGCAAATATTGATGTTTTTGGGATTCGAGTTGGATTCGGAAACAATGCAGATAAGACTACCGGTAGAGAAAAAGGGTAAGATGCTAGAGGTCATAGGAGAGGTTCTCGGGGAAAGAACCCACAAGATTAGAACAATAGCTGGACTAGTGGGGCTCATGATAGCATACGCGCAGGGAGTAGAGTATGCAGGTGTACACTTCAAGAGTCTTGAAAGAGATAAGATTAAAGCCCTGAAGAGAAGCAAGGGGAATTTTGAAAGTGAGATGTGGATTTCGCAGGAAGGTTTGGCAGATATTAACTGGTGGAGCGAGAACTTACACAATTATAAGATGATCAGGAGAGAAGATCCACAGTTGGAATTATTCACAGATGCATCACAGGCAGGCTGGGGAGCGCATACTGAGACAGAGGAGACGGGTGGAAGATGGCACCCAGATGAGCTTATGCATATAAATGTACTAGAACTGAGAGCGATTTATTTCGGGTTAAAGAGTTTATGTAGATATAAAAATATACATATAAGAGTGAGGACAGACAATACTACAGCATTAGCGTATGTAAAAAACATGGGAGGAACCAAGTCGGAAGATTGTTTGGTTGAAACAACTAGAATGGGCCCAGGAACATGGGAACTGGCTGTCTATTACTCATATTCCAGCGGTAGATAATGTGCTAGCAGACTTGAGATCCAGGAAATTCAGGGATCAGTTAGAATGGAGCTTAAATGAAGACATTTTTGAAGAAATTTGTAGTAAATGGGAAACCCCAGGAATAGACATGTTTGCATCAAGACTGAATGCGAAAGTGGGGAAGTATGTAAGCTGGGAGCCAGAAACAGATAATTGGAAGACAGATGCGTTTTCATTCAAGTGGGAAAATATGTTTATATATTGTTTTCCACCATTCAGCCTGATACCCAGGGTCGTGAGAAAGATCGGCAGGGACCGGCCCAAGGCGATAGTGGTGGCTCCGGATTGGCCGGCGCAACTGTGGCACACATTGATAAGACAGGAAGCAAAGGAAGAGATGGCGTTCCCAAGACAAGTTGGCAACCTGAGTGGAGCAGGCAACCCAAGTGGCGAGGGTGTACGGCAAATTCTAGAAGATATAAAATTAAGGGCGTACCTCTTTTAGCTAGGACCTTGGAAGGATTTAACATAGATAATAAAACTTTGAGCTATTTCCAAGATACATGGAGAAAATCTACGAAGAAGGGGTATACGACGCATATTAATAAATGGGTACTTTGGGCCATAGAGAGAGGAATCAGTGTTTTAAACCCTAAGATAGTAGAAGTTCTGAAATACTTGAGAATGTATTTTGAAACAGGAGTAGGTTATGGAGCGATAAACATGGCCAGATGTGCATTAAGCTTGATCTTGCCTAGGAAAGATGGGGGCACCGTTGGGGAACACTATCTTGTCAGGTGATTTTGCAAAAGTTGCCACGAGCAAAAGTTGCCACAACCGAGGTATGATAGTTATTGGAGTGTGAACATAATACTAGAATGGATTAAGAGCTTAGGGAATAATTCGGTACTAAACCTGAAATTATTATCCTATAAGTTAACGTTGTTATTGTTGTTAGTTTCTTCACAAAGAGGGCAAACTATTTTAAGCCTGATGTTAGACAGAATGAGGTTTGAGGAAAGCTCAGTGGTGTTTAAAATGAAGACTTTATTGAAACATAATCAGTTGGGTCAACCATTTGACTCTATAAGATTCCACACTTATACTGAAGATAGTAGACTGTGTGTGGTACGGACTGTTACAAATTATTTGTTAAGAACGGAAACTATAAGAAAACAGAACAAACAATTACTGATTTCCTATATTGGGCCACATGGATCCATAAGTAGAGCAACGTTGGCTCGGTGGACACTGTGTGCAATGAACCTGGCAGGTATTAACACGGATAAGTACAAGGGTCACAGCACTAGAGGGCTTCGGCGTCATCAGCAAAAGCGCTAGGAGCAAGCTTGAATGCCATAATGCGGAACGCGTCCTGGCAGGATAGTAAGAGCTTCGCGAAGTACTATCATAAAACAATTGAAGACCCAGGAGAGGTTCAAAGACTGTTATTGAGAAACAACAGACGGAGTTAAGACGTGTGTTCGTTAAAAGATAAGATAAATAATTCAAGCATATTGACAACTTACTGTTTGACATGTGGTTAACAAGGTAATAAAGCCATAGGCACAGAAACAGTAAATCTTGGGACTGGAACTTGTTTCAGTGTAAATAGACCGGTTGAAACAATGTCTAATGTCGAAAGACAAGATTGTTATTGCATAGACGGACGAAAGAGGAAGTAGGAAAGGAAGGAAGAAAGTAACGGATTAGGAGTCGGGTAATAAAAACCATGCTACCAAGGCTCTCCCCGGATACTTAACTTCCGGTATCCGGAAGATGAAGTAAGAATATTTGAGTAAAACTAGACTTCCTTGGAAGTTGAAGTATTACTAAGATTCTTACGAATCTATGGATATGAAGGTAAGGATCAGGGGCCCACCCTACCCACACCTAAGGATAAGATACAAAAATATTACTCGAGTATAAACAAAAATAGAAATCAGATTTAGGTGGGGACTGGGTAGGTTCGCTGATGTTTTATTTTAGTAGGTTAGGTTTTATTCCCCTCCAACTTTGAATACTGACGCTACTTCCGGCATGCGCAGGATTGTCCTCTCCCCTGATCCTTACCTTCGTATCCGTAGATTCGTAACAATCTTAGTAATACTTCAACTTCCAAGTAAGTCTAGTTTTACTAAAATAATCCACACTTGGTGACTAATAAGTCCACACTTGGGGCTGGCTACTCATTAGTTCTTGTTTTTCTGACAAAGTGGGAAGCTCATCTATCTTTTCTTTCACATTACCATGATATATAAGGACAAGAGTTGGCTATTCAGTGACAAAATTAGGAAAATACACAATATTCATTTGTGACCGATGAAATGGACCAGGTCATTAAATATCGGAAGTAAAATGGCAGTTACATCTTGCACACTCATTTTGCATTTGATAACCGATATTTGACGTTGATACCTGGGGGAAATAATCAAAGTCCTACATGTATTTAATCTATCCTGCAAGATGATTAGAAAATATGCTTATATGATTGTATGCAAAAGTACAAATATTACAATTTGGTTTAAGTGCAATAAATAAAATGTCTGCATTTTTTTTGTATTAATTAGTCATTATATGTCCACTACTAGTTGACATGTAGGACTGGAATCACAAGAGGCAATCACCGTGCCAAATTCTGTATCTTTGGTATCAACTTTATCAAGGTATGTCCGCTAGTCCGCCGAGCAACCGCTAGTTGCCATGTCCGCGAGTCCACTTGTTACCTCGGGGAATTTGTCATGATTCTGGGTATTTTTGCAGCCTAGTGATCCTGATATACACTGTCTGTGACAGAGTCTCTAAGAGAGAGTTAGGATGCGCAGATTGTGATATATGCGTAATAGACGTCCAGACACGTGGGTAATATATGCTAATGAGATGCATGAGGTTCTAGACGGTGAGTGAGACAAAGGAGTATGTAAATGAGATGACATCTTGGAAAGTTTAGCCGGTGGTTCAGCGAGCCCTAGACATGAATAAACCATCCTTGCCGTTGCCATCTCAATGCTACTCCGATCAAAATTGATGCCTCTTTTGTTATTAAGCAATGCACATACAGTGACATAAATATCCTGTTTTCCCATTATGTTACTGATCCTAACTTTGCTTATACTGGACCTTTTAACTGTAGTCCATCTACATATCAAATTACAGGGCTTAAAGTGCTTTATCTCAATATATAATTTGTTAAACCCTATCTAATATTTGAAATATTTGTGCAAATCTATAATAGAGCCACCTTTTTCTTCTATATAGCTACTCGTTATTATTGGGAGTAAATATAGAGGCCTAACCATAGTATATATATAGTATTTAGCAACTGTTTAAAAAGAAACTGTGTCGATACTACTAGGTGTGGGTATCCACTGGTGGTGCTGCCACCTGACGGTTTGTGTATGTACTAAGGCATGCCATCTTGGATGGTGCATGCTGGAATAAACTACTCTAACCCAACTATACAAGGTGTGCAGTGATCTTTTCATGGTGCCAGGAGTAAAAAGCAAAGGTAAGGAACATGGAGTCAGTTAAGCCACCAGAAGCCCTCAGATTAAATGAAGGGAATGTGGAGGAGAGAAGGGAGACATTTAAGGACGCTTTTGAGTGGTACGCCATGGCCATAGGAGTCACAGATGGGGCAAGGAAAACAGCCCTACTGCTGACAACAGCTGGCAGGGAAGCCATAGTGACCTACAATACGTTCAAATTTGAGGCGGCCCACAAAGTAGGTGACGTGGATATACCGGCAGAGGACAAACTAGACTTTAACTGTGTGGTCAAAATGTTCGATGACATTTGTCTGCCGAAGAAGAACCCCATCTACGAGCGTTGGTTGTTCAACACCATGGTGCAGAAGGAGGGCCAGGCAGTGGAAGCCTTCATTACGGACCTGCGAACGCAGGTGGCCATGTGCGACTATGATACGGAGGATGAGTTTGTGCGAGACAGACTCGTAGTGGGCATTAGAGACAGTAAGTTGACAGCAAAAATGTTCAGGGACCGCAAGTTGACTCTAGAGAAGGCCGTGGAGATATGCAAGTCGTCCGAGGTCATTGACAGCCGCATGAAGGTAATGAACCCGCTATAGACAGAGGCGGTCAGTGTGGTGAAGGCCCGCCATGACAGTCAACGGCGCGGTAGTGACACTCAGCAGCGTGGTGACAGTAGACCACACGGCGGCGGAGCACCATCCCGGGGATGGGAAGCCACAGCAGTGTCCCCACAGGGGAGCGACCCAGGCGAGGAATACGATTGCAAACGCTGTGCTACGCGTCACAAGAGGCGCCAGTGTCCGGCCTACGGAACTAGATGCATTAAGTGTGGGTTCAGAGGCCACTACACCTGGTTGTGTCACACTAAGGTGAATATGGTCCAAAGTGAAGAAGTAAACAGCAGTGAGGGTGCATTGGACTTGGGGGAAGGAATGTGGATCGGCACAGTCACAGCCAGCATCAACGAGGTCGTGATAAACAAACAGTGTCGATGGGTACACACCCTCCAGGTTGGACGGTCACTGATCACAGTGAAGTTGGACACGGGGGCGGAGGCAAACCTTCTAAACGTACAGGAGTACAGAGGGTTGCCAGAGAGGCCGACCCTACGACCGGCTAATGTGTGCCTGTCGGATTACAACGGGGCCAGTATAAATACATTGGGTCCTGTGTGCTAAGTGTCAGTGTGAAGGGCAAAGAGTATCCGGTGAGATTTGTCGTTGTGGATAACGGGCCAAGCCTGCTGGGATCAGCAGCCTGTGAGAGGTTGGACCTTGTCAAACGGGTGGACAGCGTACAGCAATGCAGACGCAGTATGGAAGACTTCGTGGCAGACACAAAACAGTACACCATACCGGAAGTGAAGGGCCAGCTCTGGGCTCTACCATTTGTCCACAAAATAGTCATCAAAGAAGGAGCCCGCCCTGTCATCAGGCCAGCCAGAAGAGTGCCAATATCACTGAGGGAGTCCCTGAGAGAGGAGCTGGACCGAATGGAGAAGCTAGGTGTGATACACCGCCAGGAAGAACCCACGGACTGGGTGAGTGACATGGTGGTGGTTAAAAAGAGCAACGGAGCGCTCAGGGTATGCCTGGATCCTAAGGATCTCAATGCAGCAATCAGCAGGGAACACCACCAGCTTCCCACGAGGGATGAGATCTTCGCGGAGATAAGCGGAGCAACACACTTCAGCAAGCTTGACGCCTCGCAGGCCTTCTGGCAGGTGAAACTGTCAGAGGATTTGAAGGCCCTAACAGCATTCAACACCCCGTTTGGCAGGTACGCATACGACAGACTTGCTTACGGACTGTGCTCGGCGCTCGAAGTGTTCCACCGGACGATGGAGCAAATATTCGGGGATCTAGAGGGGGTCTGTGTGTTTATGGATGACATTCTAGTGTGGGGGCCAGATGAGACAGTACACCAAGCGAGGCTGGACAGTGTGAAGCAGAGGATTAACAAATACGGACTGCTGATGAACTGGGAGAAGTGCCGCTTAAACAAGTCAGAGATAACATTCATAGGTGAGACATTATCGAATAAGGGGATTAGCCCGTCACCAGAGATCATCTCTGCCATTATGGACATGAAGAAGCCGACGAGCAAAGAGGATGTCCAGAGAGCACTCGGCTCGATCAATTATGTGGGGAAGTTCATCCCAAACCTTGCAAATAAATGTGTGAATCTAAGGTCTCTTCTATGTAAAAAGGTCATGTGGAACTGGGGGCCAGAAGGATCAGGGGCCCGCCCTCCCACTCCTATAAGTTGAAAGGTACAACCCATTAACTCGAGTATAAAGATAAAAGATCTAGGGTTGACTGGAAACTATAGGGATAGCTGGGGAGATAGGGTTCCTGATCCTAGTGTTAGGTTTTTTGCTTACCTCCAACTACGAAGACTGAGGCTACTTCCGGCCTGCACGAGCTTGTCCTCTCCCCTGATCCTTACCTTCATATTCGTAGATTCGTAAGAATCCTAGTAATACGTCAACTTACAAGTAAGTCTAGTATAACTAATATATAACTTAGAATCCAAATGAAACCCTTTCTTATAAAGAATGTGGTTAGTAATAAATATAGAACAAGCGCACCTGGAAGTTTAATAAAATATGAATTTAAAAAACCCCATTTAGTGTCCATGATCTATTAGCATGTTTACGTGATAGGCAGTGCTCATCTCAAAGTGGTGACTGTCAAATCATCATTTGTGACTGCTGTCATCGTTCCAAAGTTTCAATTAACATTTTAGAAGCAGGAAGTAGTGCCGGTCTAAATACTATTGCTACCATGTAAGTGGACGTTTCATTTTGACTTCAGATGTTCCTAGAGTGTAATACCCCAAGCACTCGTTGACTGCAAGAGTGATAATGCTTACATAAGTTTATTATTCAACTGTAACTAGGTCAATACGGTGTGATTGTCGCAGTGACCTACTTTCTGCTTCACTGTGACGCGCTCCACCAATCCGTTCCACACAACGACCCCCTTTAAAGGAAAACTAAAACCAGTTAAACCGGTTTAACTAAACCGTATTAACTAATCCGCTTTAAAATGTGTGCGTGAACGCGGCGCTAAATCGTTTTAGGACTATGTTGACTCAACTAGTTCGCTTCATGTAAACCAGTTTGTGAGGTGGATTAGTTAAATCAGTTGAACTAAATCAGTTTAACTGTACGTGTGAACACAGCTTTACACTGAGATGCGGTGAAAACATGTCTACTACTGACATAGCCTACTACTGACATGGCCTACTTCTTACATGGCCTACTAGTGACATGACCTACTTCTGACATGGCCTACTTCTGACATGAACTAGTAATGACATGGCCTACTACTGACATGGCCTACTAGTGACATGGCTTACTACCGAAATGGCCTACTAGTGACATGGCCTACTACTGACATGGCCTACTACTGACATGACCTACTAGTGACATGGCCTACTACTGACATGGCCCACTATTGACATGTCTACGACTGACATGGCCTACTACTTACACGGCCTACTAGTGACATGGCCCACTACTGACATGGCCTACTACTGACATGGCCTACCACTGACATGTCTACTGCTGACATGGCCTACTAGTTACATGGCCCACTACTGACATGGCCTACTACTGACATGGCCTACTATTTACATGGCCTACTTCTGACATGGCCTACTAGTGACATTGCTTACTACCGAAATGGCCTACTAGTGACATGGCCTACTACTGACACGGCCTACTAGTGACATAACCCACTACTGACATGGCCTTCTACTGACATGGCCTACTACTGACATGTCTACTACTTACATGGCCTACTGCTGACATGACCTACTAGTTACATGGCCCACTACTGACATGGCCTACTGCTGACATGGCCTCCTACTGACATTGCCTACTACTGACATGGCCTACAACTGACATGGCCTACTACTGACATGCCCTACCTGACATGGCCCACTAGTGACATGGCCTACTACTGACATGACCTACTACTGACATGGCCTACTACTGACATGGCCTACGACTATACCATTAAGCCATGATGGGTGTACAGCCACATGTCCGACCCCGGAGAGGATCAAGTGTAGCTGGAACACTAAGTGAGATATGAACCAGGACAAAAATCAAATATCAATAAAATGATAAGAATAATAATAACAGTGATGTGTTTCGGAGCATTTACATCCTTCTTCAGGTATTCACGGAAATATAATTAGACATAATTGGGTGATAATTAGGATGAGTCTCTTGCCCTATTTCACAACTATTGAAATGGCCTACTACTGACATGGCCCACTATTAACATCTCTACTACTGACACGGCCTACTAGTGACATGGCCCACTACTGACATGGCCCACTACTGACATGGCCTACTACTGACATGGCCTACTACTGACATGTCTACTACTGACATGGCCTACTGCTGACATGGCCTACTCGTTACATGGCCCACTACTGACATGGCCTACTCCTGACATGGCCTACTACTGACATGTCCTATGACTGACATGGCCTACTACTGACATGCTCGTCTACTGACATGGCCTACTACTGACATGGCCCACTAGTGACATGGCCTACTACTGACATGACCTACTACTGACATGGCCTACGACTGACATGGCCTACGACTGACATGGCCTACTACTGACATGCCCGTCTACTGACATGGCCTACTACTGACATGGCCCACTAGTGACATGGCCTACTACTGACATGACCTACTACTGACATGGCCTACTACTGACATGGCCTACAACTATACCATTAAGCCATGATGGCTGTACAGCCACATGTCCGACCCCGGAGAGGATCAAGTGTAGCTGGAACACTAAGTGAGATATGAACCAGGACAAAAATAAAATATCAATAAATGATAAGAATTATAATAACAGTGATGTGGTTCGGAGCATTTACATCCTTCTTCAGGTATTCACGGAAATATAATTAGACATAATTGGGTGATAATTAGGATGAGTCTCTTGCCCTATTTCACAGTGGTGCATGTGGTTTAGCTACTTATAGTTAGTTCTTCATGGTTTCGATCCCCCGAAATTGGCGCAGGTAGGCTACTTCTAACAGTCTGTCTATAGCTCTAATATTACCAGGTCCAGCTGTTCTAGCATAAATTTGGTTTGGTTGTTTTTGTTCTACGTCCTAGCAACATCTAAGGTCATCAGGACGGGTACCGACTTGTGACACTGCACACTAATGGTGACTTTATAGTGCTGCCCCACTGAGCAATCAGGTTGCTGGCACTATGACCCACTATCCCACTCAATCACATTATCCTGACACTGAGCTAACCATTCCTTGCCCTATCCTATTAATGCCGAGCGCTAGGCTAGGAAGCGACAAGTATCAATTTTAAAGTCATTGGTTTAACTGGACCAGGAACCGAACTCCCGACTTTCGGCACGCAATGACGGCGCTCTACCGATTAGAACATTGCACCCGATTCTAGCATAGATCATCCTAGATACAAGATTCACCCCGTACTGCTGCAGTAGGGGTGCAAACCAACCCTATGTAAGAGGTGGCGAAAAAACGGGTCAATGAATTGAGAGCCTAATTTCATAATCTAAGAAGCAACATTTATTCTTTACATATGTATTATTGAGAGGCCGCTACCTTTGAGTTGAAAAATATAATATAATATCTAGTTTAATAAGATTTGAAATTGAAATCGACGGCATTCTGCAGCCGCCATCTTGTCTTTTTGCATTCTCTGGCATTCACCAACTCTGTACTGATATAAGTAACCATTTGACACTGGTGCCAGGCATTCTACTTGTTGTTCCATACTAACGCTATTTTCGCCCCTATTTATATAAGGCTGATCTTCACCCGTGTACTACAAGTACCGGGTGAATCTTTTATCTAAGATCATCCCTGCAGATAGTAGCTTTATTAACATACTTATGGATACTTGTTTGGTTATTTGCGTATTTGTATTAAGGACAACAAGGCAGCTTCCTGGGTTACATGGAGTTAAATCATTTTATTATCGCCCTGAAATTGTACTTTAATCTGTACACAGTCATAAAAAAGACAACAATCCCGACAACGAGAAAGAAAAAAAGTCAATATATTACAAAAGAAGCCGAGTGTGGCGACACCTGACGGAAAGCACCACAATGTGTGGATGCGAAGGAACCCGAGCCATGGCAACCAGTGTCGGCAAGTATTAATTAGAAAGTCTGCGATTTGTTTACAGTTGAACCTGCAGTCTACAGAGACGAGCAGACTGGGTGTAGTTGACTGTTGACACCGGGGCGTATGTAGACTCAGTGAAGGAGTAGTGTCCCTGCTCCACGCTAGGGGCGCCGAGGGACACATCGGGTACGGGCCTAGAACATGCACGTCAGAACTGAACCTGGAGGAGCGGCGTGACATGCTGCTGCAACGTGACATTGAACAACAGCTCTCTCTGTGACGTCGCGTATGAAACACTGGCGCGGAGTATGATCTGAGCTATAATACAACCAGATGTGGCTAGGAGACCAGTGGGTGAATGATCTGAGCTATTATACAACCAGATGTTGCTAGGGTACCAGTGGGTGAATGATTGGACAACTAACAATAAAACCAGATGTGGGTAGGGTACCAGTGGGTGAATGATTGGACAGCTAACAATACAACCAGATGTGGTGAGGGTACCAGTGGGTGAATGATTGGACAGCTAACAATACAACCATATGTGGTTAGGGTACCAGTGGGTGAATGGTTAGACAGCTAACACTACACCCAGATGTGGCTAGGGTACCAGTGGGTGAATGATTGGATGGCTAACAATACAACCAGATGTGGCTAGGGCACCAGTCGGTGAATGATTTGACAGCTAACAA
Organism: Branchipolynoe longqiensis; assembly: GCA_030323885.1. Classification (NCBI taxonomy): domain Eukaryota; kingdom Metazoa; phylum Annelida; class Polychaeta; order Phyllodocida; family Polynoidae; genus Branchipolynoe; species Branchipolynoe longqiensis. The sequence goes on from CM059203.1 coordinate 180,651, forward strand.
TACAATCAGATGTGGTTAGGGTACCAGTGGGTGAATGATTGGACAGCTAACAATACAACCAGATGTGGTTAGGAAACCAGTGGGTGAATGATCGAGTTGCTAACCATACAACCAGATGTGACTATGGTACGAGTGGGTGAATAGAGTTGTTTGCGGCTGACAATGTGCTGAAACTCTTGACAGGAACACTTGGTCTTAGTGGTTTGCCAGTAAACGAGGTGAATACACAGTGTTCTTTATGAAAGGATTTGGACAAAGCAATCTATGTGAATTGAAGAAAAGAATAGAGTACTCAAGTTTCGCAATGAAATAAAACTAATAGGCTGATCAAACAATGTGAGAGCAAATATCAAAATTCAGGTATCACCCTGTTCAATGATTGAAAGGTGACTTACTGTTGAGGTTAGTTATATTTGACGTAGACGGCCATATCTATTGTGAGCTAGTGAGTTGTGCTGTTAGACGAAGCGGGATGAGAAGATGAATGCACTTAACGATGTCAGCCATCAATTGAATCCTTGGTATGAACACAGCTCACGAGCAACCAGCCGCCGCCGTCCATCGCCTGCACATTACACACCCTTCTAGATCACAGTCATTCATGCACTTTCCCCCTCTCGTATTCTTGGTTGTGAATACTCATTAATGTATGCAGCTATCACATCAATACAGGAGACCCGGTTGTTATGCAAAGACACCATACCAAAGTGGGACAGCTGCTTCATACCCCAGTCACCTTGTAAACCAGATTATGACAGCTATGCTACATATCTCTGACGTCGTGACAGTAGACAACGGTCAATATGTGACAGCTATCCAATTATACATTCGCCTTTCACACTGTGATGGCTATTTTAAATCACACTGTAACAGGTGTAAACCAGACTGTAACATAATGTTAATCAGACTGTAACAGGGTGAAAATCACACTGCAACAGGGTGTAATTCACACTGTAACAGGGTGCAAATCACAGTGTAACAGGGTGAAAATCACTGTAACAGGGTGAAAATCACAGTGTAATAGGGGGCAAATCACACTGTAACGGACTGCAAATCACACTGTTGTTTAACAGGGTGCAATTCACGCTGTAACATGGTGTAATTCACAATGTAATAGGGTGTAATTCACAGTGTAACAGGGTGAAAATCACACTGTAACATATATAAATCACATTGTCGCAAAGTGTAAATCACACTGTAACAGTGTAAGTCACACTATAAAAGTGTGAATTACACTGCAACAGTGTGTAAATCACACTGTAACCGATGTAACTAACAGTGTAGCAAAGTGTAAATCACACTGTAGCAGGGTAAATCACACAATAAAAGTGTAAATCACACTGTAATTGTGTGTATATCACACCGGAACCGATGTAACTCACATTGTAGCAAAGTGTAAATCACATAATAAAAGTGTAAATCACACTTTAACAGTGTGTATATCACACCGGAACCGATGTAACTCACATTGTAGCAAAGTGTAAATCACACTGTAACAGGGTAACTCACACAATAACAGTGTAAATCACACTGTAACAGTGTGTAGATCACACCGGAACCGATGTAACTCACATTGTAGCAAAGTGTAAATCACACTGTAACAGTGTAAATCACACAATAACAGTGTAAATCACACTGTAACAGTGTGTAGATCACACCGGAACCGATGTAACTCACATTGTAGCAAAGTGTAAATCACACTGTAGCAGTGTAGATCACATTATAAAAGTGTGAATTACACTGCAACAGCGTGTAGATCACACTGTAACCGATGTAACTAACAGTGTAGCAAAGTGTAAATCACACGGTAGCAGTGTAAATCACACAATAAAAGTGTAAATCACACTGTAAAAGCGTGTAGATCACACCGGAACCAATGTAACTCACATTATAGCAAAGTATAAATCACACTGTAACATTGTAAGTCTCACTATAAAAGTGTGGATTACACTGTAACAGTGTGTAGATCACACTGTAACCGCTGTAACTAACAGTGTAGCAAAGTGTAAATCACACTGTAACAGTGTAAGTCTCACTATAAAAGTGTGGAGTACACTGTAACAGTGTGTAGATCACACTGTAACCGCTGTAACTAACAGTGTAGCAAAGTGTAAATCACACTGTAACAGTGTAAGTCTCACTATAAAAGTGTAAATCACACTGTAACAGCGAGTAGATCACACACGGAACCGATGTAACTCACATTGTAGCAAAGTGTAAATCACACTGTAACCATGTAAGTCTCACTATAAAAGTGTGAATTACACTGCAACAGCGTGTAGATCACACTGTAACCGATGTAACTAACAGAATAGCAAAGTGTAAATCACACAATAAAAGTGTAAATCACACTGTAACAGCATGTAGATCACACTGGAACCGATGTAACTCACATTGTAGCAAAGTGTAAATCACATTGTAAATCATATTGTAACATATGTAAATCACAATGTAACATGTAAATCACATTGCAACACCGTGTAAATCACACTGTAGCGTATGTAGATCACACTGTAACGTATGTAAATCACACTGTAACATGTAAATCACAATGTAACATGTAAATCACATTGCAACACAGTGTAAATCACACTGTACTAGAGTGATAACCGCACTGTGACAGAGTGAAAAAACCCACAATAACAAGGTTAAATCACACTGTAATGTCGCACTGAAACAATGTGTGATTTTTGCTCTAACAAGGGGTAAATCACACTGTAATATAAATCAAACTGTAAGAGAGTACCTCACACCACTGGAACATAATGTCAATCACACTGTAGCAGCGTGTGTCATACTCGTCATGTGACATCAAAGCGACATATATCTGTACATATATGGGTCGTTTCATGGTAAATGGGGCCAAAGCGTTACATGAGGGTAAAACATTAATATTGTGTATTTTCCTCATTTTTCCGCTGAGTATCCAACTCTTGTCCATATATGTACTGGTAACATGAAGAAAAAGATAGTTGAGGTTACCATTTTGTCAGAAAAACAAGAATTAATTGAGTAGCCAGCCCCAAGTGTGGACTTATTAATCACCAAGTGAGGATTCATTAATCGAAACAATTATCTAATCAAATTTATTGCATCAAACAATTAATTGTTATATTGCGATCCCTTAAGTATAAAAATGGACTGTAAAAGAATATGCATAGGATCATTATATTCTTACTAATTTTGAGTTGTGGATGTAACACAATAGAAGGGGACACCAAAATAATATGGAACTTCAACTTCAAATTCTTTTCCTAAAGCATTGTAGAAAAATTATATTACTAGCGATGGTACTAGAAAATAGCCTTACACATGTTACAATAGCAACTGCTTTTTTTACTGAAGCTCTGGTATTCCTAGCATAACATATTTCCTAATTTAACAAGCAAGGGACAAGCAGGGTACATGCCAGTTACATCCAGAAAGAGTTTAATCACTATGGAATATAAGATAGAGAAAAAATGTATAATCATGCAAAATGAATATTTATTTCAAGTAAGATTCTCCTTATATTATTTCATTGACTAACAGGTAATATTCTAGGCAAAATGAAGGTCTAGTAGGCTGTAGAAAATTCCACATTTTCCAACTAACAAATTCAGAACACCATACTTTTGGAATGACAATGTTGACTTTTTTTTACTATGTAACATTGGGCCATAATTTGTTCATATCTATCGCTCCAAAGTGTAAGAATACCAGTTCTATAAAGAAAATACCTCCTCTACTCTTTCCGTACTTATTTTTGACAATTATATACTGGAAAATACATTGGCCCCATTTACCATGAAACGACTCATATATATATATGTACATGTGTGAAGAGCACCTCGTGTTTCTGTAAGATTGTAAATCACAGTGTGATAGATAGAGTGCCTAGTGATCGCACTATTACAGTTCTCCTATATATCAGTGATATTGTAATTCCCACTGTAACATTAAACAGGGTGCAGAACAATTTCACTCACATAGTGAAAGAGTGTAAAGTGATTTGCCTGCCAGCTGTTTAATATCTGGCGGGCCTTGTAAATCATCAGACTGTGAGGGTACAGGTATATATACCTAACACACTGTGTAACCCCTGTCATACACCTCAGGTTGGCGTTGCACTAGTTGCACCGTGACGTGGCACTATAAATACATTCCACTGTCACCTAACATGACCTATTGCAGGCAATGAGAGATTCACACTTCGCTTCACACCAGACTGCCATTCACACCCATGAGTCATGCCTACCTCTACCCACCCTCCCACCCCATCATGAATTTACTCATGCAAGACGGCTGTGTAATAATCACCTTACGTATTAAGAGCAGGTCATCGTGCAATGACCTGACCGTCACTACAGGAACAGTATGTAACAGGATGCCCCAGTCTGCAGCACTATAACACTTAAGTACATTGTACTGTTGTAGGACACTCAACATGCCGGACCCGAAATGTCTCCTGACAATACTTGCATCTTCTCAACATGGTAAATATGACTGACGGTCCGTGGAACCTGAGATAAGAACAACCTGCAAGCTTTAACTTTATCGGATGTATTATATATATCAGAACCTTCATTACTCATGCTACGATAAGCTAACTTATCTGTAAACTGAGTAATCAGCAGCGATTATCTTGACCTTCAAGTGATTTCAACTTGTCAGAAAGGGCAGTGTGTTAGTACAAGGGAACTATTGATGGCACTTTCTCACAGAAGGCAATGCCTCTCAAAGGTTGTCTTGTCGCCCAACAATAGCTCCTCCGGTACATAAGAGACATCGTCTATCCACGTGAGTAATACTTTTATATATCATGATGATAAACAAATTATCACAGATGCGGCTCCAATTGAAGAAGCCTAGTTAGCAACTGGGTATCCAGTCTTACTACAACCTACTTACAAAAGCAATTCATAGTACCTACAACTGAAGAAAGATTGAAGATTGACAACCATTTTTCTCATCTAACTAAAAAAAAATTCTTATTCAGTTGAAAGGACAACAGATCACATAATAAAGGGTCATACATTGTAGGTAATCACATTGTCAGTCACCCACTGGTGACGTCATGTTGGCGTCGTAGTGAGTGACAGTATTGAAGTTAACATCATTTGATATACTGTGATTAGAGTATAAGACCTCACTTGGACCATAGTGATTCAGTGCAGGAGGCTGTGTAGGCCGCCCCCGGTGTGGCTGCACCTACTGCTGGTTGACACGGAGACCATTGCTGTGAGCAGGCAAGCCCCGCCAGGAGCAGGCAACGCTGCCAGTGCCCTTGCCATGGTGATTAATTAGTCCACTCTGATAGGTGTGGGGCGAGTGGTTGAGGAGTTCTCATGTCAGGGCACATGATGTGCAGACACAGCAAACCGGAAGTTTACGGTGCCTGCTGTGCTGCGCTGCGCATCTCGCCAGGTCTCGCAGCATCTTGCAGCGTCTTGAGCAGTCTCGCTAGGTCTCGCAGCATCTCGCGCAGTCTCGCAGAGTCTCGCCAGGTTTTGCAATGTCCCGCGGCATCTCGCGCAGTCTCGCAGCGTCTCACCCCATTCTGCAGCCTCTGGCCATGCTTCTATCCCGACAACAGTGGGGTGGTGTGTCATTGCCGCCCTCAGCCAATCAGAATGAATCACACATGGCAAGCAGCTCCTCAGCCATGTCAGTCACGCAGCTCACATTGCATTCTCACCAGCACTCTTTGGTTCCATTTGGTTTTGTTTATCAATAGAGTTTGTTATCAGCATTGTTGTTATCTTCACATTCCCTGTATCACGTGTCCACAGCGTTCCTCCCAGTTAGGAGAGAACTCAGACACGGCGTCACACCAGTCCTTTAGCTTCTTGTAGCATGGCGTTCCCATGGTTCTGACAACTTAGTGATGTGCCTTGTCGACCCATGTTGGTCACGTGGCTAAGGGTCCCAGCACCCCCAGTTCTTCTTTTACTCTTTTCTGTTGACTTTTTAGAATCTGGAAACAGAACCTCTCAAACGTCACTCACCTGCGTGGTAAGTGTGTCACCTGGCAACTTTACTCACTCTCACTAACCTCTCCCAGGTGGCGCTGATGCCTAACTACGTCAGCCTTGACCTACTTTAGCCCCTGCTCCATGGAGACGCGCGGTGTCTTAGTGCCCTCAGCACCTGACACTGCACGCACTCTAAGCTCACACTGCACTGCTCTGTGGGAGTCACGTGATCTATCTGTAGACATGCAATAAGGCATCTCTGGATCCGTGTGCTACATAATCTCACCGGTACAGGATCTATACGAGCAGGTCTGTGTGCCCTAGACTGAAGGTGAGTGTAAGATAGATGGAGGGCTGATCTGGGTGTGATAGGGGGTTGAGAGCAAGTCTCCCGGGTACAAAATGTCACACGAGGTATCAGAAACAACATCTCTGACTCCCAACGTCACAGCAGCTGTCACACACAATATGTCACACTCAAGTCTGTAGCCAGGGTGGTTGATCAGAGCACATGCACGGAATGCATGAGTAGGGTACTTTGACGTCGTGACGAAAGGTTGAGTTCTTTCGTTTTCTCCAGCCATTCTTTTTTCTTGGCGAGGAAAGCCTGGAGAAAAGGAAAAAAAACATGCGACGGTGAAAAGGGCGGCGCGCATCATGTGCCATGGGACATCATCAAGTCTACATTCAGTTGCAAAACAGCGCTTGTCCTGCTGCCAATGTGTGCATGGCGTGTGCAACAGTCCGACCTCTAACTGTGTTCGCTACTAGGGGGCGCCTTGGTGTGAAATCTGTGGCATGAACGCTCGGAGCGAGACGCTGTCCAGGCAGCCCTCAGGTCGGCGACGCCGAAAGGTGGCGCTGGTAAATTTCACTTCGATAGAATTAATTCTCAAAAAGTAGTTCTGCCCAGACAGAGGATAACGGGAAGTGTGAAGGATGGAGTTCGGACAGAGCGACATGTTGCAGGGGACAGATGTTTCAGAGTTTGATTGATATCAGAGACAAAAGTAGGACAAAAGTGGCTAGCCACAAACTTGGACGACATGAATGGAGAGGTGGAGTAATGCAGAAGTTCGATCAGTCTGCGGGGCACATTTCCGGGGTGGGACTGTAGACACGGGTTTCTAAAGGTGCAAACCCAGGAGGCCAGGCCACTGGGACGGAGGCTGTGTTCGATTTACAAGATTGCCCAGGAGACCGGAGTCCGAGTCGGGCTCCTGCGACAGGAGGCTTAGCGAGTTTCTGACTGTGGGGCCGTCCGCACGGTGCCGTTACCATGGTTTCTGATGCGTAGCGTTAGTCGGATTCTGCGCTTCTTATCATGCGGAGTGTTACGTGGTGGACAGTTAAACAAATGGCGCCACTTGTTTGGAATCCTCTCACTTAAAGTGCACATAACACCAGTGATTTGTTTAGTTATTATCAAATATGGTTATTATCAAACAGAACGTACAGTTAGACGGATTAGTTTTGTTATTTGGAGTTGAGCCAGGAGGGGTAATTTAACTAATAATAATAGAAATATAACGCATTAATGAGAAGTCAATTATCGGACAGATTTCTTACAAAAATACATTATTATGTTTTAAAATCAAAATGTATAGCAACAATTAAACATGTATGTTCCAAGGACGTCTAGAAACGAGGAGTTCACGGATCGTAGTGACTGTTCATATCACACTGGATGAGAATGTGAGCAAAAAGAAGGAATATTACCAATAAGGATAATACACAAAGTGTCAAAGTGTCAAAAGGTGTATGAGAACGGGAAGTTACTGAAAGAGGGCAGTGAATTATTACTACATCACAATGTGACAGGCGGCAGCAATTCGAGCACCCGGGACGCAAGGGTGGGGTGCTTCATCGGGCAGTAGATACAATAGTATGATATATTTATACAAGAGTGTGCTATATTTATACAAGAGTGATATATTTATACAAAAGTGTGATATATTTATACAAAAAGGGTGATCTTTTCTGTAAGAACGGAAGCCAGACGCTGGGAATGTTTTCTTAATCATGTGGTGAGGTCAAAAGGTCACGTACGTCCTGAGTGCTCTAGTGACCTCCGGGTGACCTTGGGGTGACCTACATATTCTAGACTAATTACTGCTGCCCGGGTGAGTTTGAATTGGGTGCTCCCGGAGGGAGGCCGGTGGTCGGCAACCAGCGGGCATGTGAAGGGCAGGTAAGGGGCCATCGGGAACAAGGTAAACCTGTCATCTGTGCTAGCGCGTGCTTCATTTAGCATTGGCAGCACAAGGCAGGATTTATGGAAGGCACGGGGTAAAATCAATTAGAAAACATGGTACAGAAGGTGTTAGACGGCTTTAACAAAGACATATAAGGCAAAGGAGCATTTGATTTTAACTGAGTCTATTCCAAACAGTTAATGTTGCACAGTCTGATGGTTTTGAGTTTCCTTCATTTTCTGAGATAAATATATTAGGGTTGATCATTATAATCTACCTTACTTTATTTGAAGTAATTTGTATTTTAAATGGCTACCTTTTGAGATATTTTAAATGTAAACATGCAAAACTAATTTTGGCAAGCATCTCAACACTGTGACGTCATAGGCTTCTGCAGAAAGAGGTTCTATTAAGTTGCCTCAGTAGCCCCTTCTCTGTGGGGTCAAATATTTAGTAAGTGCTACCTAAATTAGATATGATCTAGATATTTGCTTTGGTATTGAAGATTTCATGTATTTATGGGACTAGGCAACTCTAAGTAACAGGAGAAAGTGGCCTGAGAGGGTGTCATGGTGAAACAATGTGAGGCAGTGAGCGGGTGTCATGGTGAAACAACATGAGGCAGTGAGCGGGTGTCATAGTGAAACAACATGAGGCAGTGAGTGGGTGTCACGGTGAAACAACGTGAGGCAGTGAGCAGGTGTCATGGTGAAACAACATGAGGCAGTAAGCGGGTACCATGGTGAAACAACGTGAGGCAGTGACTGGGTGTCATGGTTAAACAACATGAGGCAGTAAGCAGGTGTCGTGGTGAAACAACGTGAGGCAGTGAGTGGGTGTCATGGTGAAACAACATGAGGCAGTAAATGGGTGTCATGGTGAAACAATGTGATGCAGTGAGCGGGTGTCATGGTGAAACAACATGAGGCAGTAAGTGGGTGTCATGGTGAACCAATGTGAGGCAGTGATCTGGTGTCATAGTGAAACAACATGAGGCAGCGAGCGGGTGTCATGGTGAAACCTATGTGAGGCAGTGAGCCGGTGTCATGGTAAAACAATGTGAGGCAGTGACTGGGTGTCATGGTTAAGCAACATGAGGCAGTAAGCAGGTGTCATGGTGAAACAACATGAGGCAGCGAGCGGGTGTCATGGTGAAACAACATGAGGCAGTGAGCGGGTGTCATGGTGAAAAAATGTGATGCAGTGAGCGGGTGTCATGGTGAAACAACGTGAGGCAGTGAGCGGGTGTCATGGTGAAACAACATGAGGCAGTGAGCGGGTGTCATGGTTAAGCAACATGAGGCAGTGAGCAGGTGTCATGGTGAAACAACATGAGGCAGTAAGTGGGTGTCATGGTGAAACAACATGAGGCAGTGAGCGGTTTTATGGTGAAACAATGTGAGGCAGTGAGCGGGTGTCATGGTGAAACACCATGAGGCAGTGAGCGGGTGTCATGGTGAAACAATGTGAGGCAGTGAGCGGGTGTCATGGTGAAATAACGTGAGGCAGTGAGCGGGTGTCATGGTGAAACAACATGAGGCAGTGAGCGGGTGTCATGGTTAAACAACATGAGGCAGTGAGCAGGTGTCATGGTGAAACAACATGAGGCAGTAAGTGGGTGTCATGGTGAAACAATGTGAGGCAGTGAGCGGGTGTCATGGTGAAACAATGTGAGGCAGTGATCGGGTGTCATAGTGAAACAACATGAGGCAGTAAGCGGGTGTCATGGTGACACCTATGTTAGGCAGTGAGTGGGTGTCATGGTAAACAATGTGAGGCAGTGACTGGGTGTCATGGTCAAACAACATGAGGCAGTAAGCAGGTGTCATGGTGAAACAACATGAGGCAGTGAGTGGGTGTCATGGTGAAACAACATGAGGCAGTAAGCAGGTGTCATGGTGAAACAACATGAGGCAGTGAGCGGGTGTCATGGTGAAACAATGTGATGCAGTGAGCTGGTGTCATGGTGAAACAACATGAGGCAGTAAGCAGGTGTCATGGTGAAACAACATGAGGCAGTGAGCAGGTGTCATGGTGAAACAACATGAGGCAGTAAGCGGGTGTCATGGTGAAACAACATGAGGCAGTAAGCAGGTGTCATGGTGAAACAACATGAGGCAGTGAGCAGGTGTCATGGTGAACCAATGTGAGGCAGTGATCGGGTGTCATAGTTAAACAACATGAGGCAGTACGTGGGTGTCATGGTGAAACCTATGTGAGGCAGTGAGCGGGTGTCATGGTGAAACAATGTGAGGCAGTGATTGGGTGTCATAGTGAAACAACATGACGCAGTAAGCGGGTGTCATGGTGAAACCTATATTAGGCAGTGAGCGGGTGTCATGGTAAAACAATGTGAGGCAGTGACTGGGTGTCATGGTGAAACAACATGAGGCAGTGAGCGGGTGTCATGGTGAAACAAAATGAGGCAGTGAGCAGGTGTCATGGTGAAACAACATGAGGCAGTGAGCGGGTGTCATGGTGAAACAACATGAGGCAGTAAGCGGGTGTCATGGTGAAACAACTTGAGGCAGTAAGCGGGTGTCATGGTGAAACAACGTGAGGCAGTGAGCGGGTGTCATGGTGGAACAACGTGAGGCAGTGAGCGGGTGTCATGGTGAAACAACGTGAGGCAGTGAGCGGGTGTCATGGTGAAACAACGTGAGGCAGTGAGCGGGTGTCATGGTGAAACAACGTGAGGCAGTGAGCAGGGGGGCATAGTGAAACAATGTGAGGCAGTGAGCGGGTAGCAGAGAGGCTCTGCAGATAGCTCGTACAAACTGGACCAGGTGTGGTGTTGGCAGAACTGACTTCTGAGGTACCCTTTAATTAGACCTGTTTGACAACTACCTCCAGTTTCTGTATTCAGCCGCCCGAGGTTGCCTCTAGATGTGACTAATTAGCATCACGTGCCATAGTAAAGCTTCCAAGTTAGCCATGTGCAAACTAAACATTTGAAAATTAAATGGTGCTAAAAGTGGTTTGCTGTGTGCTGTCATTCATATACACAAATTAGAGAGCTTGCTGCCAATATTAGGCTGTTAATAAACTTACTACTAAAGCATCGTATATGGCATGAGCCTGGCCTAGCGCCTTATCCGTTCACCACCATCCAGCCAGGCATTACCAACGACAAGTCATCTTGCCCTACAGACGCGACAAATTTGACCACTTAAAGTTCCACTCTACCAATGCCACGCAGCAGAGCCAGCTGTTGTTTTACCTTCACACATTAATGATAATTTCAATCGCAGACAATTGCTGTTCCTCATTCTACTGCGCATTGCCCTATCCTAGTGCTGGCGAGTGTCAGGCTAGGTAGTGACAAGTATCAATTTTATAAGTCGTTGGTTTGACTTGGCTGAATATCGCACCAATGACCTCCCGCAAAGGAAGTAGCACTCTACTCATTGAGCTATCCCATGCGGTCATTTAATTCCCCAAGCGCATCAATTTACTGCAAACAGGCCCAGGTGATAGTTGTGGTTATCTCTGATAACGCCTGGTCGGAGTGACTACGCAAGAGCTAGTGGTGAAAGAGTTTAAGTGAGAAGAAACTCACCAAAGACTTCCAGTATTTGGAAGACACATTTTGTGAACTGCCACAACCAATGAAATTATAACAACCGAATAAACATAATATTATATGACAGATTTGCACTGGGCTCACCGTCTACGGTAGCCCAGCACCGACCAACCCAGCAAGCTGAGCGGGTTGACTGAGGTTTGAAGGCAATCTACATGGTTGTGTTTAAATGTGGAAGGCAGTTTATGCTTACATCAGGAAAATACGACCATCTACTGCAGCATTCAGATGAAGCACCACTCAGTGCGGTAAGAGACTTACTAAGTTACAGCAACCTGAACATGGATGACGTAACACACTTAGACAAGGATCAAAGTCGACATTTACCAGATACTCGTGGTCTTTTTTTTTCATTAAGCGTCTTCGCTTGCAGGCCTGGAATGAAGCAGAACACTTAGCAGGGCGGTGCTCAGGGAGGTGCTGGCAGCAGCAGTAATGACTTTCACATTGCTATGACTTTCACATTCCTATGAGTTTCACATTGCTATGAATTTCATTGCTATGACTTTCACGTTGCTATGATGTTCACATTGCTATGACTTTCACATTGCTATGACTTTCACATTACTATGACTTTCACATTGCTATGACTTTCACATTGCTATGACTTTCACATTGCTATGACTTTCTTTCACATTGCTATGACTTTCACATTGCTATGACTTTCACATTGCTGACTTTCACATTGTTATGACTTTCTTTCACATTGCTATGACTTTCATGTTGCTATGATTACACAGCTGCATAAGAAAAACACAATGAGCCAATGCTTTTGACAAACTATTTAGTTTGACTTTAGAGGATATTATTTCATGAATTCAGACGCCAATTGCGGCTTTTTTACTTTACTGTTCCTACTTTGGATGACAAATATTCAACGTTTTGTAAGATTTATGGTTTTCCTTGAAGGATATCATTTCACCAAGGGACGGCCCTACATCGTGGAACAGCCCTACACCAGGGGACGGCCCTAGACCTTGGGACGGTCCTACGCCAGGGACGGCCCTACACCAGGGGACGGCCCTACACCAGGGGCGGCTCTACACCAGGGGACGGCCCTACATCAGGGGAAGGCCCTACACCAGGGGACGGTCCTATGCCAGGGGGCAGCCCTACACCACTGGACGGCCATACACCAGGGGGCGGCCGTACACCAGGGGACGTCCGTACACCAGGGGGCAGCCATACACCAGGGGACGGCCTTACATCAGGGGATGGCCATATACTAGGAGACGGCCGTAGACCAGGGGGCAGCCCTACATCAAGGGGTGGCCCTACACCAGGGGATGGCCGTACATGAGGGGATGGCCCTGAACCAGGAGACGGCCCTACATGAGGGGATGGCCCTACACCAGGGAGCAGCCCTACACCAGGGGACGGATCTACACCAGGGGGCAGCCCTACACCAGAGGGCGGCCGTACACTAGGGGGCGGTTCTACAACCAGGGGGCAGCCCTACACCATGGAACAGCCCAACACCAGAGGATGGTCCTACACCAGAGGACGGCTCCACACCAGCAGACGGCCCTACACAGTGGAACAGTCCTACAACAGGGGACGGGCCCTACACCAGGGGACGGTTCTACACCAGGCGGCGGCCCTACACCAGGGGGCAGCCCTACACCAGGGGGCGGCCCTAAAATGTGGAACAGCCCTACACCAGATGCTGTCCCTACACCTGGGAGTGGCCCTACACGAGGGGTGGCCCTACACCATGGGTGGCCCTACACATGGGGACGGCATTGTACTAGAGCAGGCCCTAAAACTTGGAGCAGCCGTACACCATGGGGTGGCCCTACACCAAGGAGTGGACCTACACCAGGGGTGGCCCTACACCAGGGCGCCGCCCTACACAAGGGGGTGGCCCTACACTAGGGGGCGGCATTACACCAGAGGGTGGCCCTACACCAGGGGTGGCATTACACCAGGGGACAGCATTACAGCAGGGGGCGGCCGTACACCAGGGGACGTTCCTACACTAGGGGATGGCCCTACATGGTGGAACAGCCCTACACCAGGGCCTGGCCTTACACCAGGGGCTAGCATTACACCAAGGGGTGCCCCTACACCAAGGGGCGCCCCTACACCAGGGGACGGCCCTAAAACCAGGGGACGGCTCTACACCAGTCGGAACCCCTACACCAGGGCGGCATTACACCAAGGGTGCGGCATGACACCAGGTAGCGGCACTACACCAGGATGCGGCCCTACACCAGTGGATGGCTCTACACCACGGGGTGGTCATACACCAGGGGACGGCATTCCACCAGGAGACAGCACTACACCGTGGAACAGCCATACACCAGGGGATGGTCCTACACCATAGAACAGCCCTACACCAGGGGCCAGTCCTACACCAGGGGACGGCCCTACACCAGCGGGCGGCCCTACACCGGGGACAGCATTACACCAGTGGAGGCTTTACAACATGGAACAGCCCTACACCAGGGGGCAGCCCTACACCACGAGGCGGCCGTACACCAGGGGGTGGTCCTACACCAGGGGGTGGCCATACACCAGGGCACGGCTGTACACCAGGGGGCGGCCCTACACCAGGGGCCGGCCATACCCCAGGGGGCGACCCTTCACCAGGGGGCAGCCGTACATCAGGGGGCAACCCTACACCATGGGGCAGCCCTACACCAGGGGGTGGCCCTACACCAGGGGCCGACCGTACACCAGGGGGCGGGCCCTACACCAGGAAATGGCTGTACACCAGGGGGCGGGCCCTACACCAGGAAACGGCTCTACACCAGGGGGCGACCCTACACCAGGGGACGCCCTACACCAGGGGGCGACCCTACACTAGGGGGGCGGCCCTACACCAGGGGACGGTCCTACACCAGGGGGCGGCCCTACACCAGGCCGCGGCGAGGATGACTGGGAGGTCAGACCGGGAGACAGCGCATAGTGGCCCGGGGGGGGGGGGGCGTACTCACGTCAAAATACAGCCAGAATATGAAGACTAAATGACAGATGATGTAGATGAGGCTAAAGGCTATGAAGACGTCCCTCTCGAGCTCGGCCATGAAGGCGGAGCCGTGGTCACGGAAGACGGTCACGACGGCGTGCCACACGCACACGACGCACAGGATGACGAGGGACAACAGCACGTACTTGTCCTGCAAGCAGCACACACTCTGCACTCCACTGTGTCACCATCTGACACTAGTGCCACACAATATGGACACAATGTGCCACACAACATGGACACAATGTGACACTAGTGCCACACAAAATGGACACACTGTGACACTAGTGCCACACAACAAGGACACAATGTGACATTAGTGTCACAAAACATGGACACAAGGTGACACTAGTGCTACACAACATGGACACACTGTGATACTAGTGCCACACAACATGGACACACTGTGACAGTAGTTCCACACAACATGGACACACTGTGACACTAGTGTCACACAACATGGACACAATGTGACATTAGTGCCACACAGCATGGACACAATGTGACACTGGTGTCACACAATATGGACACAATGTGACACTAGTGTCACACAACATGGACACAATGTGACATTAGTGCCACACAACATGGACACACTGTGATTCTAGTGCCACACAACATGGACACACTGTGACAGTAGTTCCGCACAACATGGACACAATGTGACACTAGTGCCACATGACATGGACACAATGTGACACTTGTGTCACACAATATGGACACAATGTGACACTAGTGTCACACAACATGAACACAATGTCACACTAGTGCCACATAACATGGACACAATGTGATATTTGTGTCACAAAACATGGACACAATGTGACACTAGTGCCACACAATATGGACACAATGTGACACTAGTGACACCACATAGACACAATGTGACACTACTGCCACACAAAATGGACACAATGTGACACTAGTGTCACACAACATGGACACAATGTGAGAGTAGTGACACACAACATGGACACAATGTAGTTACACAGTAAAAGAACAAATAGAGCAATGACAACGAGACACCATTGTACATACATGTAGTATAATCACCCTAGAGGTTCCCAAGGAGGGGCTGAGGTTTCACAAATGGGTCTCAACCCTCAGTTTGGCCCATTTTGAAGGACTCAGACATTCTCACTACGCACATGTGAACTGGTACATCTTATGTATAAGGCAGATGGCTACAACCTCATACATTACACAACCCAATGAGCAATCTGAATGTCCTTACATTATAAACTTCACAAAGTTAAAACAACGCTAAATGAGACTGCCATCATTTTCTCTAAGGATCATCTATTACATTACTTTACATGTTACCGTTAGTTATGTGACAGTTCTGATAGCCAGACAACGTGCTGTTGCGTGTTGTTACCATAGGTTACTCACCATATATGTTAGGTATGATATTTTGGGAAGACTCTGGTTGATGACAAATTTGAAGGCTACAGACGTGAGGAGGAGTGTGAAGGAGAGCTGTAGGCGGTTCTGTGGCAGCGACGGGCTGACGGCGAACGTGGAGAAGGACAGTGCGCTGATGAAAAACTAGAATAGACAAGTACGCGGTAACTCCTGGTCAGCACAGTCAGCACGGTCAGCACAGTCAGCACGGTCAACACGGTCAGCATGCTCAACACGGTCAGCACAGTAAACACGGTCAGCATGGTCAGCACGGTCAGCATGGTCAGCACAGTCAACACGGTCAGCATGCTCAAAACGGTCAGCACAGTCACCACTGTCAGCACAGTCAGCACAGTGAACACGGTGAGCATGGTCAGCATGGTCAGCACAGTCAGCACAGTGAACACGGTCAGCATGGTCACAATCAGCACGGTCAACACAGTCAGCACTGTCAGCACGGTCAACACAGTCAGCAGGGTCAACGGGTGTACACTGTTAGCATGGTCAGCACGGTCAGCACAGTAAACACGGTCAGCATGGTCAGCACGGTCAGCAGAGTTAGCATGGTCAGCACAGTCAACACGGTCAACACGGTCAGCATGCTCAAAACGGTCAGCACAGTCACCACCGTCAGCACAGTGAACACGGTGAGCATGGTCAGCATGGTCAGCACAGTCAGCATGGTCAGCACAGTCAGCACAGTGAACACGGTCAGCATGGTCACAGTCAGCACGGTCAGCACAGTCAGCACGGTCAACACAATCAGCACGGTCACCGCGGTGTACACTGTTAGCATGGTCAGTACAGTCAGCACGGTCAGCACCGAGTCAATGTTATAAAGATGGCGGGATGGTGGCGCCCACTGGAGGGAGTTCAGGATACTAGCACAGTCAGACATGAAGATGTGTGTAGGAGGTGCTGGGGGGGGGGGGGGGGTAGGGGGGTGACGGGGGACACTCTGTACAAGAGGGCACTTTGTGTTAGAAAAACTCGTGGAGTTGGTGAATGTGAGGGTGGGGGACACTCTGTACAAGAGGGCACTTTGTGTTACAACAACTTGTTGAGATGGTGAATGTGAGGGTGGGGGACACTCTGTACAAGAGGGCACTTTGTGTTACAACAACTTTTGGAGATGGTGAATGTGAGGGTGGGGGACACTCTGTACAAGAGGGCACTTTGTTTTACAACAACTTGTGGAGATGGTGAATGTGAGGGTGGGGGACACTCTGTACAAGAGGGCACTTTGTGTTACAACAACTTGTTGAGATGGTGAATGTGAGGGTGGGGGACACTCTGTACAAGAGGGCACTTTGTGTTACAACAACTTGAGGAGATGGTGAATGTGAGGGTGGGGGACACTCTGTACAAGAGGGCACTTTGTGTTACAACAACTTGTTGAGATGGTGAATGTGAGGGTGGGGGACACTCTGTACAAGAGGGCACTTTGTGTTACAACAACTTGAGGAGATGGTGAATGTGAGGGTGGGGGACACTCTGTACAAGAGGGCACTTTGTGTTACAACAACTTGAGGAGATGGTGAATGTGAGGGTGGGGGACACTCTGTACAAGAGGGCACTTTGTGTTACAACAACTTTTGGAGATTGTGAATGTTAGGGTGGGGGAAACTCTGTACAAGAGGGCACTTTGTGTTACAACAACTTGACGAGATGGTGAATGTGAGGGTGGGGGACACTCTATACAAGAGGGCACTTTGTGTTACAACAACTTGAGGAGATGGTGAATGTGAGGGTGGGGGACACTCTGTACAAGAGGGCACTTTGTGTTACAACAACTATGGGGAAGAATGGTGAATGTGAGGGTGGGAGGACTGACAACCAGCAAAGGCACTTTGTGTTACAACCAACTTGTTGAGATGGTGAATGTGAGGGTGGGGGACACTCTGTACAAGAGGGCACTTTGTGTTACAACAACTTGTGGAGATGGTGAATGTGAGGGTGGGGGACACTCTGTACAAGAGGGCACTTTGTGTTACAACAACTTGTTGAGATGGTGAATGTGAGGGTGGGGGACACTCTGTACAAGAGGGCACTTTGTGTTACAACAACTTGAGGAGATGGTGAATGTGAGGGTGGGGGACACTCTGTACAAGAGGGCACTTTGTGTTACAACAACTTGTTGAGATGGTGAATGTGAGGGTGGGGGACACTCTGTACAAGAGGGCACTTTGTCTTACAACAACTTGAGGAGATGGTGAATGTGAGGGTGGGGGACACTCTGTACAAGAGGGCACTTTGTGTTACAACAACTTGAGGAGATGGTGAATGTGAGGGTGGCGGACACTCTGTACAAGAGGGCACTTTGTGTTACAACAACTTGATGAGATGGTGAATGTGAGGGTGGGGGACGCATGTAGTTACCATGACGAGGAAGACGTTCCAATAGAAGTACCCAGGTCGCCGTGCGGCCCGACACGTGACCGACAGGGCCGGGTGAGACCGGTTCGAACTCGAGTACTCCTGGGTCATCATCTTCCGGGACACCTCGATGTGCTCGTGCAACTGCCACTCCTACGGAGAGAACAGTGAGGTGAGCCGGGCACTGCAGCCACCAGCGGGTAGTAGATTCAGGTTACAGCACCGGTGTAACAATTTCAATTTCCCCCCTTTTCAAGTTGTCCATGTTGTGTGGAAATTAAAAACAGTTTTCAGATTCCTCCCCCTATTTTCAAATTCCCCCGTCCGGAAATTTACAATTGTTTAAAAAACTCTAAAAAACGTTTTAAAATTCAGACCTATAATATCTTTTTCTTAGCCATCTTGGAGACTTTTTGTGTCATTTGGGGTGAAATATCTTTTGTTGTACTAGTAATAATTTCCATTATGCAGGTATAGCAATACCTCAGGCAGTTTGACGCCCCTGCCTTGCAGAGTTCTAAACCACTGCCTTGTGGTACAGGTCCTTGACAGAACCGAAGGCTAAGGGAGCAAACCCTAAACAGAAAACCATGTCACTGTGGCAGCATTAAGGGCGGTTGATGTATGGAACTCCCAACATCTCCCGACCAGCCACTGCAGGGACAAATAGTTTTGCGCCTGTCTTGACATGTTCTTGCCGGTGTGAAACCTCTATTTGCTCCCCGAGAGAGTGCCGCTGGTAACTTGCAAAAGCCAGCAGCACTTCAACACTTTTGCAGGAAGCTTTCATGAAATGACAGAGGAGGATGGCCAAGGCTAGCGCATCTTTCGGCCGACTACGCCAGAGACTCTGGAACAACCACCATGTGTCCATTCGGGTCAAAGGTAAGATCTACCGCGCAATCGTGCTATCCACCCTACTATACGGAGCCGAGGCCTGGACAGTGTACAGACAGCAGGTGAAAAAGCTGCATGCCTTCATGATGCGACATCTGCGTTCAATCATGAGGCTAACCTGGAAGGACAAAGTGACGAATAAGGAAATACTCGAACGGATGGGGCTGCCCTCTATGGAAGATCTTCTGATCAAAAAGAATCTCCGGTGGACTGGACACCTCATGAGGATGTCATCAGACAGGCTACCAAAGCAGATCCTCTATTCTCAACTGTCTTCTGGCTACAGAAAGAGAGGGCGCCCCCGTCTCCGGTTCAAAGATACCATCAAGAGAAACCTGAAGCTGAGAGACATTAAGACCGACTCATGGACGCAACTCTCACAGCAGAGAGCTAAATGGAGAGCGGCAGTCAAGTAATGAAAGCAGTCTTTGTCGCATCGCGACCGACAGCATGATGATGATGATGATGATGATGATGATGATGATGATGAATAATTACCATTATGTTATTCTCTGTATTATTATATTTGTCATGAAAAATATGAAAAAATAAAGAAAATTCCCCCAAAATGGGGGGAGGGAAAGTTAAAACGAGGGAGGGAACTTGAAAACGGTTTAAAATTCCCCTGGGATGAATTTGAAAACGTTTTCAAGTTCCCATGAGGGAACTTGAATCAGGGCAGAATTTGAAATCTTTACACTGGGCAGAGTAGCCACCAGCGGGTAGTAGATTCAGCTTACAGCACCAGGCACACGGCAACTACCAGCGTGCTGGATTCAGGCAAAGACCCTATAATACTAAGACTGCTCACTCCCCATCTCTCCAATGGTAATGTACATTTCGCAGAGCCACCTTGTGGTGGTGGGTTTGATCAGCCGGCTGCTGGTTGGTGTTTCACATGTAAACACATACAATTATATTATACATGAGATAGGTAAGTATGAATACACATCGATATGAAATTGCTATGAACAAATACCCATCATCATCAGCATCATCATCAGCATTGCCATCATCACACATCTTTCACATTCAAATATATATTTATACATATAATATAGCACCTGTTTAACCAAGAGAACAGCCAGCGCACCAAGTGGTGGGTTTGATCATTTTGAGTACACAGTACAGGCTGAGTGAGCTGTCTTAGTATTATAGGGTCTTTGATTCAGGTTAAAGCATCTAAACTGTCTACCGACTAGGCATTGATTTAACCTACATCCTAACTATCAGTGGGTATACAGCAACTAACTGCCTATCAAGTAGACATTAATTTAACTCACATTCCAACTACTTGAGGGTGCTAGATTCAGGTGTCCAGTAACTACTTCTCTCGACCAAGTCGCATTAATTTAACGTATATTCTAATTAACAGGGGATGGTAGATTCAGGTGTCCAGCAACTAGCTGTAAAGTAGGCGTTTTATTAACTTATATTCTAATTGACTGTGAGGTGATAGATTCAGATGTCCAGCAACTAACTGTAAAGTAGGCGTTTTATTAACTTATATTCTAATTAACTGTGGGGTGCTAGATTCAGGTGTCCAGCAACTAACTGTAAAGTAGGCGTTTAATTAACTTATATTCTAATTAACTGTGGGGCGATAGATTCAGGTGTCCAGCAACTAGCTGTAAAGTAGGCGTTTTATTAACTTATATTCTAATTAACTGTGGGGTGATAGATTCAAGTGTCCAGCAACTAGCTGTAAAGTAGGCGTTTTATTAACTTATATTCTAATTAACGTACTTACTAACTCAATAGGCCCCACCTGAGATTACCATGAACGTAAGTTCAATCACAAAGGCCCACCCTACATCCCCCATCACCCTTTCAAAGAGTATGTTACTACTAGAAAGATAACCAGCTGTGCCCCACCCCTACTAATGCCTACCATACTAGTCTAACTTAGTTACCTCCCCGCATGTGTTTCTATTTTTCTTATCTTGTTCTTTAACTATCATTCATGTAACGATGTTTTGCTTATTTTCCTGTAATTGTCTATTTGTATATTGTTGTAGATTTGTTTACTGTGTGGAGGCAATTGTGATTAGGGCTGGAAGACCAGTGCATTAGCACTGACAACATGTTATTCAGAGGAATAAAAAACACTTGAACAAAAAAAACAAAACTGTGGGGTGATAGATTCAGGTGTCCAGCAACTAACTGTAAAGTACGCGTTTTATTAACTTATATTCTAATTAACTGTGGGGTGCTAGATTCAGGTGTCCAGCAACTAGCTGTAAAGTAGGCATTTTGTTGACTTATACTCTAATTAACTGTGGGGTGCTAGATTCAGGTGTCCATCAACTAGCTGTAAAGTAGGCGTTTTATTAACTTATATTCTAATTAACTCTGGGGTGATAGATTCAGGTGTCCAGCAACTAGCTGTAAAGTAGGCGTTTTATTAACTTATATTCTAATTAACTGTGGGGTGATAGATTCAGGTGTCCAGCAACTAACTGTAAAGTAGGCGTTTTATTAACTTATATTCTAATTAACTGTGGGGTGCTAGATTCAGGTGTCCAGCAACTAGCTGTAAAGTAGGCGTTTTATTAACTTATATTCTAATTAACTGTGAAGTGATAGATTCAGGTGTCCAGCAACTAGCTGTAAAGTAGGCGTTTTATTAACTTATATTCTAATTAACTGTGAGGTGATAGATTCAGGTGTCCAGCAACTAGCTGTAAAGTAGGCGTTTTATTAACTTATATTCTAATTAACTGTGGGGTGCTAGATTCAGGTGTCCAGCAACTAGCTGTAAAGTAGGCGTTTTATTAACTTATATTCTAATTAACTGTGGGGTGCTAGATTCAGGTGTCCAGCAACTAGCTGTAAAGTAGGCATTTTATTAACTTATATTCTAATTAACTGTGGGGTGATAGATTCAGGTGTCCATCAACTAGCTGTAAAGTAGGCGTTTTATTAACTTATATTCTAATTAACTGTGGGGTGCTAGATTCAGGTATCCAGCAACTAGCTGTAAAGTAGGCATTTTATTAACTTATATTCTAATTAACTGTTGGGTGATAGATTCAGGTGTCCATCAACTAGCTGTAAAGTAGGCGTTTTATTAACTTATATTCTAATTAACTGTGGGTGATAGATTCAGGTGTCCTCAACTAGCTGTAAAGTAGGCGTTTTTAACTTATATTCAATTAACTGTGAAGTGATAGATTCAGGTGTCCAGCAACTAGCTGTAAAGTAGGCATTTTATTAACTTATATTCTAATTAACTGTTGGGTGATAGATTCAGGTGTCCATCAACTAGCTGTAAAGTAGGCGTTTTATTAACTTATATTCTAATTAACTGTGGGGTGCTAGATTCAGGTGTCCATCAACTAGCTGTAAAGTAGGCGTTTTATTAACTTATATTCTAATTAACTGTGGGGTGCTAGATTCAGGTGTCCAGCAACTAGCTGTAAAGTAGGCGTTTTATTAACTTATATTCTAATTAACTGTGGGGCGATAGATTCAGGTGTCCAGCAACTAGCTGTAAAGTAGGCGTTTTATTAACTTATATTCTAATTAACTGTGTGGTGATAGATTCAGGTGTCCATCAACTAGCTGTAAAGTAGGCGTTTTATTAACTTATATTCTAATTAACTGTGTGGTGATAGATTCAGGTGTCCATCAACTAGCTGTAAAGTAGGCGTTTTATTAACTTATATTCTAATTAACTGTGGGGTGCTAGATTCAGGTATCCAGCATCTAACTCTGTCTGTCAGGTAGGCATTTATTTAACTTATATTGCCATTAACGGTAGCATACTATATACATCAATATTATGTAACCTTCATTCCAACTAAGAGTAGGGTGCTATACGCAGCGATATAGCCACTGATAACATAACTGTCCATCAACCAGCCATTAAACATACATTCCAACTAACAGTAGGGTGCTATACACAGCGATATAGCCACTGATAACATAACTTTCCATCAACCAGCCATTATTTAACTTACATTCCAACTAACAGTGGGTTGGTGGATTCAAATATGCATCTAACTCTGTTCACCAAATATTCATTAATTTAACTTGCATTCTAACTAACCGTGGGTTGGTA
This sequence comes from Branchipolynoe longqiensis, assembly GCA_030323885.1. NCBI lineage: Eukaryota > Metazoa > Annelida > Polychaeta > Phyllodocida > Polynoidae > Branchipolynoe > Branchipolynoe longqiensis. The sequence goes on from CM059203.1 coordinate 204,094, forward strand.
CTTCCAGATATACATCTAACTCTGTTCACCAAATAGGCTTTAATTTAACTTACATTCCAATTAACAACGGGATGGTACATTCAGGGATACATCACCTAATTCTGTCTATCAAGCAGCCATCATCTAACTCATACTCCAACTAACATTGTGGTGATGTGCACATGCGCACTGAGTCCCACAGGACAGGAGCTCATTCAGCAGACACTGCTAACCAGGAGATTGCACGGGTCTGGGTTCGAACCTTTTGGTTCAAATTGCATCAACATGATAAGATCCTTAAGCTACATGATTTTCTATTGTTTTTTTTTTCTTCTTTTTTTGGTCAAGTATTCATTCATCTGAATATGACATTTGTCAGCACCGGAGCACTGGTCTTCCAGCCATCTTACTATTGGAATTGACATTCTAAATAATCTAAGTTTGGTCAGTACTGTATTAGTCACAGCACCGATCCTGTAGAATTAAGGGAGTGGCTCCTGCTGTATAATGTACAGCACCAGTCACTGCGGTTCATGCAAAAATGGGGAGCGACACCGAGTAGGAGATGTATATTCGGGGCAACTCAAACAATTGTTGTGGGTTACATTTTTACTCTTATAAACCAAGCTAAGTTTATAGTTGACAAGACATTTTGTCTGTCTTATGTAATGTTCAATGTGTTTAAACAGATTGATAGTGTATAGGATGTTCGGTGTGTTGATGGGTTGTTTATGATGGTTAAGGGTGGTTGCAGGGGAGGGGGGCCCATTGGGGTGGGTGGTAGCGGGGAAATGCAATCGCGAGGAAGACAGACTGGTGTGTGCTGACAGGGTCGACTGGATCTCATATAACATGGACTGGGACGTAGTACAAAAGGAACTCACTTGTTGGTCGACGAATGTTTGAACATTTATTCCACTCATTTCATTTTCGTCTGGAATGATGTCGATTTCTGTGTCTGGTCTTTCACTCGTAATTGTTACGGTGAGGTCCTGCAAGAGAGCGCAACAGGCTGACGTCACGGTATCCATGGTTTCACATCACTTTGTCCACCTGTTACCAAAATACATTTAGGACATTCCTGAAGTCATGCTAATCAATTCCATATAGACCTTTCAGTTTGGTTTAAGCCCTTTATTCTTCCCAGGGCAATCTACATGGCAAATGCAGATTCTAGACGAGGGCGTAATGGAATGCTGCACTATAATGGAATGTTGCAGTGTAATGGAACGTTGCACTGTAATGGAAAGTTGCACTGTTAATCAACCTTCCTCATCCCCCATGTGCCGTCACTGTGCTTGAGGTGGTGTTCAAGCCCACATCCACACTCTGCAGCTTGCAAAGCCCTGTTTATTGTAAGAGAAACATTGTAGCATCTGCCAATGTGAATGAAGTGGCGCCATTGATGTGAGCGATACCTAGTAGTAAGGGCTGGAAACACATGGCGAGCAGTGACTATATACCTATTTCAATGTTTACTAACATTGTGTATGCGCACGCAGCTTGGCTGCAGAACGAAGGCACACTGCCATTGAGTTTGCCAGTACGCGCAGTGCAATGCGTCAGTTTTAGTCAAAATTAATAGAAATCCAGAACTCTAACCTCATAAATTTAATATAATCCTGTTGGTAAACATGTTTTCTATATGTGTTCCAAGCGGTTTGTGTCTAGGTCATGTGGTTTTCGATATATTTAATTCTTTCGGTAAGAATATTGTTCACGGCCATTGACAATGCATTGAGTTTGCTGATATGTGCAGTGCAAAATGTCAATTTTATTCAAAATTAATAGAAATATAGAAGCCTAACCTTAACAATTTAATATAATCCTTTTGTTAAACATGTGTTCTATATGTGTTCCAAGCGGTTTGTGTCTAGGTGATGTGGTTTTAGAGATATTTAACTTTTTCTCTATGAAGATTGCTCATAGCCATTGAGTTTGCAGTGTGACACTGTGTCATCCTGCAGCCAAAATGTGCGCGCACTGACCTGATACGTATGCTGACGTCATATGAAATAGATCTATAAGGACTGCTGTTAGACCCGGGATGGGCTGGCCTTAATTCACAGAGGACATGTTTCACTGCACATTTCAGGGCCAACATGACTGAACTCGTCCAACATGATAACGAAAGCCAAAGGAGCGATATTTACTATTTAATTAAATTAATAATGCAAGGAGCTTTGACATCATTGGTCTACCTAACACAAAATACATTCGTAAAATTCAATGAATCTGTGCTAATACATTCCCTATAGATCTGTCCTTACAGTTTACTTCAAACCCCTTTATTCAACTCAGGTGAGGCCAAACGGTAGTGCAGAATCTAGACGAGGCTGTAATGAAACCTTGCACTGTTGTTAGCCAACCTTCTTAATCCTGGGCAGACATCTGGGCCCATATGTATGAGCCCGGGTTAGCCGTCGTAACTCTCCGTTGTGCGGATTTCGCGGGTTAGCGGCGAAAACTGTGTATGTATGTGTCCGAGTTAAACTAACTAGGCGACCGTAAAGTCGCCTGCACTAACCCCATGCGAAAGGAGGGTTAAAGGTGGGGTTAGGCACCGACTCGGGCCAAATCTATTCAATGCGACCATATTTAGCAGAATTAGATACACAATAAGTGAAATTTTATCAATTTAACCCTAAATTTGAAGCGTTATTAAGGCTACCGCCGCATTGGCGGTGATATTAATAGTTATATTTTCGAATCGATGAAGGTACAGTAAACAAACCGCCGCCGCTGCCAGTATGGAAAGCGACGTCGATGCGGCACGGCGGCGATTTGTTTACTTTACGTTCGTCGATTCGAAAATATTAATATTAATATCGCCGCCAATATGGCGGTAGCCTTAATAACGCTTCGAATTTAGGGTTAAATTGATAAAATTCCACTTATTGCGTATGTAATTCTGTTAAATATGATAGCATTTAATATATTTGCGCCTAATATATGGCTACAAACGCAGAGGGATTTCCCAAATCTATAAATAACTGAAACATTAGCTAACCCACGCGCGCTTTGGTCTCATACATCCCCCGTGACACATTTGGAACACCGGGTTTAGATAACCCAGGACCCTCCTTTAACCCTGGTACGGTTAAAAATTGGCTCATACATATGGGCCCTGCATTTGCCTACACGTATATTCACAATGGCGGTGCGACCACGTAAACATCACGGTCTGTCTGCACCACTGTGCACGGGGCCCAGTCCGCTACTTTGTGACTTACGATTCACTCGACAGGGGGCGCCACCGAGCACCCAGCGCCCCTGGAGAATCGACTGTGCACTAGGGATGCTCCGCCCGTGACACGCCCCGCCCACCCCGCCCCGCCCCGCCCCGCCCCGCTCCGCCCCGCTCCCCGCCCCACGCACCCCACACACCGCACACGCCCCACACCGCCCACAGACCCAAAGACCCCACACACCACACACGCCCCACACCCCCACCCCCACACCCCAAAGACCCCACACACCACACGCCCCCCACACACCCCCCAGACGCACCATACGCCCCACACACCCAAACACCCCACACACCACACACGCCCCGCACCCCCACCCCCACACCCACACCCCAAAGACCCCCCACACGCACCACACGCCCCACATGCCCCCACACCCCCATACCCCACACCCCACACACGCCCCACACCGCACCACACGCACCACATGCCCCAATCACCCCACACACCAGGCGCCCCACACGCCTCACACACCCCACACATCCCACACACCCCACACACCCCACACACCCCACACACCCCACACACCCTGCCACGTCCTACTCCGTGCGCCTTCGTTTACTGGTGGATCCTGAAACTGTGCCAGAGCTCAGATCCAGGGTCGTTTTTCAATTAAGATCGCTTCATGACGTACTGTTGAGCCACAGTTTGACTAACTATCCACCCCCAGCTAACACTCGTGTAACTAACGTTCCCTTCGCTACTCCCGCGTTGGTTGGTTGGTTGGTTGTTGGAGTTTTACATCCTGGCGACATCTAAGGTCATATCAGGTTGGGTACCGACTTGTGACAGTGCGCACTCATGGCAACTTTATAGTGCTGGCCCACTAGCTGGGAAATCAGGCCGCTAGCACCATGAGCTGATATCCCACTCAGTCACATTATCCTGACACTATGCTAACCAGTCCTTGCCCTATACTAATAATGCTGAGAGTAGCGCTAGGAAGCGACAAGCATCAATTTTCTAAGTCATTGGTTTGACTCGACTGGGAATCGAACTCCCGATCTCCGGCACGGGAAGCCTGCGCTCTACCGATTCGGCTACGCGTCCGGTTTTCCGGCGTTGAGATGTAAGACGTCGTGAAAGGAACCAGACCAGCTAAATAGCATCTGATCCAGGTGGGAGCTAGGGGGCATTTGTGGGGGGGGGGGGGGCGGGGCGGCGGGGCAATGCACACGAAGGGGCGGTGGTTGTTGGCTGTAATAGCCTACATTTCCCACAAAGGAAACAATTTAAATGTACGTCCAGTATCTAATCAACTCTTGCTTTACGGCAATTAATGGACTTTTCCTGAGTCATTCGTCAAATTTATCTGAGATGTTTGTGACCTACTAATCGATCTTGTTTGTTCTATTTGTGGTTAAATAATGTATTCATCAGAATGAATCCTATTTCATTACAAATACGCCGGGATTCTGGTCATTAGGTCTCCACAGGTTCAAGTTTATTTGATTTGTTTGGGGTAGTTTTACCTCCTAGCAACATTTATGGGCATATCAGGATGAGAACCGACTTGTGACATGGCGCACTCATGGCGACTTTATAGTGCTCGCCACTGTGAGACCAGGACGCCGGCACCATGACCTGACAGCCCACACAGTCACATTATCCTGATACTAAGCTAACCAGTCATTTCCCTATCCTAACAATGCCGAGCACCAGGCTAGGTAGCGACAAGTATACATTTGATCAGTCATTGGCTTAACTCTACCAGGAAGCGAACTCCTGGCCTTCTGTGTGGGATATGGGATGCTGATTGACATGCACACATCCTGTTGAATTGGAGGCATGAGTAGTCGAGTAGTTGGGTGGGCGATAAATGGTGAATACCGTGTCGGTCGGTGTGTAGCTGATGACACGGCCCCTCAGTCGTGCCGCTGTGTTGCGTGTACCGCAGGTTTCTTTGGCAATAAGCAGACTAGTGGCGCCCTCTGTGTGGGGCTTGTCCAATAAGCGCGCACTTCAGTTCAGGTGACTTACTGGCATGTGACCAGTCTCCTCCAATCACCACCGTTTACAATGCGCTCTGCCCTATAACCTGTAACCAGCATTTCTGTGTGATAAGGTAACCGGAAATGAGTCAACTGTTTGCATAGCTATAGTGCTATAACTATAGTGCTGCCACCTTGCGTGAAAACCAGTCATAAACACCTTGTAATGACACTGTGCGTACTACTTATGTAATGTTGTAGAGTATATATACATGTACACTATATGGCAATGTACTAAGCTGATTTGCACACTATCTTCGGCTGCACAGTTCTACAGTGTGCTGGTTGCACAGTTCTACAGTTTCCTGGTGTCACATTTCTAGTTTGCTGGTTGCACAGTTCTACAGTTTGCTGGTTGCACAGGTCTACGGAGCACTGGTTATACAGTTCTATAGTTTGCTGGTTGCACAGTTCTACAGTGTGCTGGTTGCACAGTTCTACAGTGTGCTGGTTGCACATTTCTAGTTTGCTTGTTGCACAGTTCTACAGTTTGCTGGTTGCACAGGTCTATGGTGCACTGGTTATACACTTTGCTGGCTGCACAGTTCTACAGTGTGCTGGTTATGCAGTTCTACAGTGCACTGGTTGCAGAGTTGTACAGTGCACTAGTTGCACATTTGTACAGTGCACTGGTTGCACAGTAGTACCATGTGCTGGTTGCGCAGTTCTACCGTGCGCTGGTTATACAGTTCTACAGTGTGCTGGTTACACAGTTCTACAGTGTGCTGGTTACACAGGTATACAGTGTGCTGGTTGCATGGTTCGACAGTGTGATGGTTGCACAGTTGTACAGTTTGCTGATTGCACAGTTGTACAGTGTGCTGGTTGCATGATTCTACAGCGAGCTGGTTGCACAGCTATACAGTGTGCTAGTTGCATGGTTCTACAGGGTGCTGTTTGCAGAGTTGTACAGTGCACTGGTTGCAAAGTTCTACTGTGTGCTGTTTGCACAGTTCTACTGTGTGCTGGTTGCACAGCTATACAGTGTGCTGGTTGCATGGTTGTACAGTGTGCTGGTTGCAGAGTTGTACAGTGCGCTGGTTGCACAGTTCTACTGTGTGCTGTTTGCACAGTTCTACAGTGTGCTGGTTGCATAGTTATACAGTGTGCTGGTTGCATAGTTCTACAGTGTGCTGGTTGCACAGTTCTACAGTGTGCTGGTTGCATAGTTCTACAGTGTGCTGGTTGCATGGTTCTACAGTGGGCTGGTTATGCAGTTCTACAGTGTGCTGGTTGCACAGTTCTACATATATAACAGATTCACAATGTAATTGTGGTACATGGGTGAATACCAACCCTATATAAAAGCTGTTCGAAAATGTGGGGAAATGAAATGAGAGCCTAAATTCACAATCTAAGAAGCAACACTTATTCTTTGTATATGTCTTCATATTTCACCGCTACCTATAAGTTGAAAAATATAATCTAACATCTAGTTTAATAGAATTTAAAGGTGAAATTGACGGCGTTCTATGGCTGCCATCTTGTCTTTTTGCATTCTCTCCCATTTCACCAACTCTGTGCCGATATAAGTGCCCATTTGATACTGGAGCCAGGCATTCTACATACTGTTCCATACTAAAGCTATTTTCACCAGTATTTAGACTACGTTGTCGTTCACCCGTGTACTGCAAGTATGGTTTGAATCTTTTATCTAAGTTCTACAGTGTGCTGGTTGCACAGTTCTACAGTGTGCTGGTTGCACCGTGCTACAGTGTGCTGGTTGATGCGGTTCTACATCATGCTGGTTGTCCCAGTAGGGGGCACCACTAGTCAGCGGCTTGCCAACATATTCAGCCCAGCCCGGACCGCGGTGCATGCTGTATACGGCGCCCTGCCGCATTGGGACTGGACTAGCCCGCCCCCACCGGGCGTTAGGCGAACTAAGCGTCGTGAGGAGTATATGAAGGCGAGACATTGGGCCGGGCAGGGATGCACCAGCACTGGCCTTAAAGCACACTGGTTGCCACAGTTCTACAGTGCACTGGTTACCATAGTTCTAGAGCACACTGGTTACCATAGTTCTACAGCATGCTGGTTGTCATAGTTATACAGTGGACTGGTTACCACAGTTATACAGCATGCTAGTTACCACAGTTCTACAGCACACTGGTTGCCACAGTTCTACAGTGCACTGGTTACCATAGTTCTAGAGCCCACTGGTTACCATATTTCTACAGCATGCTGATTGTCATAGTTCTACAGTGCACTGGTTACCACACATCTACAGTGCACTGGTTACCATAGTTCTAGAGCACACTGGTTACCATAGTTCTACAGCATGCTGGTTGTCATAGTTATACAGTGGACTGGTTACCACAGTTATACAGCATGCTAGTTACCACAGTTCTACAGCACACTGGTTGCCACAGTTCTACAGTGCACTGGTTACCATAGTTCTAGAGCCCACTGGTTACCATATTTCTACAGCATGCTGATTGTCATAGTTCTACAGTGCACTGGTTACCACACATCTACAGTGCACTGGTTACCATAGTTCTAGAGCACACTGGTTACCATAGTTCTACAGCATGCTGGTTGTCATAGTTATACAGTGGACTGGTTACCACAGTTATACAGCATGCTAGTTACCACAGTTCTACAGCACACTGGTTGCCACAGTTCTACAGTGCACTGGTTACCATGGTTCTAGAGCACACTGGTTACCATAGTTCTACAGTATGCTAGTTACCACAGTTATGCAGCATGCTAGTTGCCACAGTTCTACTGCACACTGGTTACCACAGTTCTACAGTGCACTGGTTACCATGGTTCTAGAGCACACTGGTTACCATAGTTCTACTGTGTGCTGATTGGCATAGTTATACAGTATACTGGTTACCACAGTTATTAAGCATGCTAGTTGCCACAGTTCTACAGCACACTGGTTACCATAATTCTACATTGTGCTTGTTTCCACAGTTGTACAGTGCACTGGTTACCATAGTTATGCAGCACACTGGTTGTCATAGTTCTACAGTGCACTGGTTACCATATTTATACAGCACACTGGTTACCATAGTTCTACATCATGCTGGTTGTCATAGTTCTAGAGTGCACTGGTTTCCACATTTCTACAGCGGACTGGTTACCACAGTTTTACATTGTGCTGGTGTCCACAGTTCTACAGCACACTGGTTACCACAGTTCTACGGTGCACTGGTTACCACAGTTCTACGGTGCACTGGTTACGATAGTTCTACAGTGCACTTGTTACCACAGTTCTATAGTGCACTGGTTACCATAGTTATACAGTGCACTGGTTTTCATAGTTCTATGGTGCACTGGTTATAATAGTTCTACAGCACACTGTTTACCACAGTTCTACAGCATACTGTTTACCACAGTTCTACAGCACACTGGTTACCACAGTTCTACAGTGCACTGGTTACCACAGTTCTACAGCACACTCCTTACCACAGTTCTACAGTACACTCGTTACCATATTTCTACAGCACACTGTCTACCACAGTTCTACAGCACACTGGTTAACACAGTTCTACATAGATACAACATTCACCCCGTACTGCTGCAGTAGCCACAGGAGGGGTGCATACCAACCTTATGCAAAAGCTGGCGAAAAAACGGGTCAAAGAATTGAGAGCCTAATTTCACAAACTAAGAAGCAACAATTATTCTTTACATCTGTTTTATTATTAGCCCGCTACTTTTGCGTTGACAAATATAATATAATATCTAGTTTAATAAGATTTAAAAGTGAAATCGACGGCATTCTGCGGCCACCATCTTGTCTTTTTGCATTCTCTCCCATTTCACCAAATCTGTGCCTACATGGGTAGCCATTTGATACTGGAGCCACAGTTTCTAGGTGATGTTCCATACTAACGCTATTTTCGCCCGTATGTATATAAGGCTAATCTTCACCCGTGTACTACAAGTACCGGGTGAATCTTTTATCTAAGTTCTACAGTGCACTGGTTACCACACATATACAATGCATTGGTTACTATAGTTCTACAGCGAACTGGTTTCCACAGTTCTACAGTGCACTGATTTTCATGGTTCTAAGGTGCACTGATTACCACAGTTCTACAGTGCACTGGTTACCATAGTTCTATAGCATGCTGGTTGTCATAGTTCTACAGTGCACTGGTTACCACACTTCTACAGTGCACTGGTTACCATAGTTCTACAGCATGCTGATTGTCATAGTTCTACAGTGCACTGGTTACCACACATCTACAGTGCACTGGTTACCATAGTTCTACAACATGGTGGTTTTCATAGTTCTACAGTGCACTGGTTACCACACTTCTACCGTGCACTGGTTTCCACAGTTCTACAGCACACTGGCTACCACAGTTCTACGGTGCAATGGTTATCACACATCTACAGTGCACTGTTTACCACAGATCTACAGCACACTGGTTACCATAGTTCTACAGCATACTGGTTTCCACAGTTCTACAGTGCACTGGTTATCATAGTTATAGAGTGCACTGCTTACCACATGTCTACAGCGCACTGGTTACCATAGTTCTAAGGAGAGGGACGTAGCTCAGGCGGTAGAGTATCCAATCCACCTGTGAAGGTGTCAGTCATCCAATCGATCTTGCTCAGTCGACACATTTGCAGTTTGGGCTATTTTCCGTTCCAACCAGTTGTCCACAACTGGTTCATCAAAGGCTGTGGTATGTGCTGTCCTGGCTGTGGGAAGGTGCATATAAAAGCCCCCTTGTTGCTTATCGGAAAGAGTAGCCTATGTGGCAGCTGCAGAATTCCTCTAAAGAAATATATCAGAATGACCATATGTTTGACATCCAATAGCTGATGATAAAAATTGATGTGCTCTAGAGGCATCGTTAAATAAAACAATTATTTACCATAGTTCTAGAACAGTATGCTAGTTGCCACAGTTTTACAACAGTGTGCTGGTTACACCCTGGAACGGTGCAGCAACATCACATAAAGAGCGACAGGATCACAGGAAGAGGAACAAGACCACACGAAGAGGAACAAAATCACACTTAATTCCATGCAAGGACACATACATTACCACAATCCCTTATTGAAACATAATATAATTCCAAATCAATATTCTCAATAGTATTTAGCTGAATGGAAGTCAATATTATATTCAGGTTGAAAATAAGCCAGTGTAATTTCCCCCGACAGGACGACGGTAAGTTTGAGACCACGATGGCGGGGAGGGAGGGCAGGAAAGACTGGCGGTCAGTCTGGACGTGTGATGGGCGTCCAGTCATTGTCCACTGCTATTTTACATAGTTTAATCGGGGTGCTACTTTAGCGTGCGGTCTACCGGCATTTCAACCCTACCCATAACCGTAGTTAGTTAAATAGGCATCCTAGAAGATCCCATCTGACCTGACTTGACCTGTCTATTTAACTGTTTACAGTTATGGTTCGAGGTAAAGTTTCGGTAGACCTCACGCTAAAGTAGCACCAGTTAAAGTTGCATAGTCCGATGTTTTTGAGTTTTGCCATTTTCTGAGATAAATACATTATGCGGATCGGTATGATCTACGTTACGTTAATTTGCAGTAACTTTTAATTTAAGTGGCTAACTTTGGAGATATTTGACGTCAAAACATGCCAAATTAATGTGGGCAAGCTTGCCAAAACTCTGATGCCATAGACTTCAGTAGTAATAGGTTCTAATAAATTGACTTATTACGATGTTCTATGCAGCAACAAATGCTTAATAAGTGCACCAATATCTAAGTTCAATATGTAGAATCAAATCTAGATAAGTGCCTTTGTTTTGAAGATTTTATGTTTTAATCGGACTATGCAACTTTAATTTCTACTAGGTGACTTCAGAATATAATTGTGCATACTGCTGGAATGTGGTGTTCTCTGTGGCGGAGTGGTTAGAGTGTCTGACTTTTTTCTAGGTCAGACTCCTAATCTGAGGGTCAGCGGTTCCATTCCCCGTGCCCCCAGCTCTGCCAATTTGGATTTTCACCGCTGTGTATAACTTACAGCGTCATCAAAGGCTGGTTGCTCTCATACCATGTCTATGTGGTGTGGGAGGTTAAAAATCCCTTGGGTCGGTAAAAGTGTAGGCTCGGGCTTTCTATCGACCAGCAGTGGAGTGGGGGAGACCAGTCGTCTGTGACTGGGATTTCCCCTGCTTAGGACAACTAATGTACAAACAAAAAAAGAGAGAGACAAATAAGTGTTCACACTTCCTGTCTACCATTCGCTATATCGCTAATAAACGTTCTTCGCGCTGTCCTCGGGCTGCATGGTATCTAGCTCCTACATGGCAGAAGCAGGTGAAGGCATGGTTTGCGTGGGTGGCACGTTTGGACATGCCCTAGCTTTATGTTGACGTAAAACACTGGGCGCCCAATGGTCAAGCAGCAGTTGGGTGATGTTGCGTGTGTGTTACTGTGCTCCCCGAACCAGTGTGACAGCAGAACGGCATGTACAAATATACGGATTTTCGGTTCGGAGCATTACTAGTCTCGGCTGATGGAGTGGGGACCAAGGTTATGTAAGAGAGAAGCAATGGGTGCCCCACTCGCTGTGTGACATAAGAGACTATCATTCCCTAACACCCCTTGCACCTGACACACAGACCTCACTCTGATATATATTAATATTCATTCACATCTTCCTGGCTAGGCACTCTCGCAGGAGATGCTCCACTTTCTATACACAAACTTGCAGCGGCTATTCCAAAGGCACTGACCTGTGTGCAACAACCATGGGACTCTGGTTCAATGGGTTGTAGGCACTGATTCTTATACACACTAACAAGAGTAATGAGGATCTGCATGGACATTAGGTAAGGAGTGAGGGTGATAGGTTGCTAGTAGGTGAACAGGAGTTGATGCCAATAAAGCACAACTTCTTCACTGTCAATCTTGCGCGACTTGTCTTCCCTTTCTTACTTATGAGTTTGTTGGAGAGGGGCATCAAGTGGGAACTGACAGACAGTTGTCAGAACGCACCAGGGAAGACTAAGTGGTATCTGGGACTCTGTCGGCCGAGTCACCAAGATATTACAGGCAGCTGACCGGAGGGCTTATGTAAGATTGCCTACCCAACACCACAGGCTTGACACAAGCAAAAGAAGACAGCAGAAGCAAACGAACATAGCAACAAAGTACAGCGCAATGCATGTGTTTGTTTGTTTCACGAGCCCCCAGCATACAAATTGAACATCGGCTTTTGGGGGTCATCAGTTGAATACAATGCATGCATATGAATAAGGTGCAGTGAAAGGCACAATAATGGTCGCATGTCCTGGATAGATAGTTGTTACAATATGGTAGTAGTCCCCACCAGACTAGGTGCAATGGAATTGCATTAATCCCGACAGTAGGTAATACAATTGCTCCATCGCCTAATAATATGTGATTAACGTATACGACACAATTGTTAGAACCCGATGCAACGCGGGGGAGGATGTCACGAGGCGGGGCCTCCAATCTGTACGTTACTAGGTGAGTGAGGGGGGGGGGTGCCCTACCTGTACTTTACTAGGTGTGTGAGGGGGGTGTCCTACATACACGTTACTAGGTGTGTGAGGGGGGTCTCCTACATATATGTTACTAGGTGTGTGAGGTGGGTGTCCTAGATGTACGTTACTAGGTGTGTGAGGGGGGTGTCCTACATGTAGGTTACTAGGTGTGTGATGGGGGTGCCCTACCTGTATGGTACTAGGTGTGTGAAGGGGTGTCCTACCTGTATATTACTAGGTGTGTGAGGGGGGTGTCCTACCTGTAAATTACTAGGGGTGTGTCCTACCTGTACGTTACTAGGTGTGTGAGGGGTGTGTCCTACCTGTACGTTACTAGGTGTGTGAGGTGGGTGTCCTACCTGTACGTTACTAGGTGTGCGAGGGGGGTGTCCTACATAGACGTTACTAGGTGTGTGATGGGGGTGTCCTACCTGTACGTTACGAGGTGTGTGAGGGGGGTGTCCTACATATACGTTACTAGGTGTGTGAGGGGGGCGTCCTACCTAGACATTACTAGGTGTGTGAGGGGGGTGCCCTACCTGTATGGTACTAGGTGTGGGAGGGGGGGGGTGTCCTAGCTGTACGTTACTAGGTGTGTGAGGGGGTGTCCAACCTGTATGTTACTCAGTGTGTGAGAGGGGTGTCCTACCTGTGTGGTACTAGGTGTGCGAGGGGGGGTCCTACCTGTATGTTACTAGGTGTGTGAGGGCTGTGCCCTACCTGTACTTTACTAGGTGTGTGACGGGGGTGCCCTACCTGTACGTTACTAGGTGTGTGAGGGGGTGACCTAGCTGTACGTTACTAGGTGTGTGAAGGAGGGTGTCCTACCTGTATGTTACTAGGTGTGTGAGGGGGGTGTCCTACATGTACGTTACTAGGTGTGTGAGGGGGGTGCCCTACCTGTACGTTACTAGGTGTGTGAGGGGGTGACCTACCTGTATGTTAGTAGGTGTGTGAGGGGTGTGTCCTACCTGTACGTTAATAGGTGTGTGAGGGGGGTGTCCTACCTGTATGTTACTAGGTGTATGAGAGGGTGTCCTACCTGTATGTTACTAGGTGTGTGAAGGGGGTGTCCTACCTGTAGGTTACTAGGCATGTGACGGGGTGTTCTACCTGTACATTACTAGGTGTGTGAGGGGGGTGTCCTACCTGTACGTTACTATGTGTGAGGGGGGTGTCCTGCCTGTATGTTACTAGGTGTGTGAGGGGGGTGTCCTACCTGTATGTTACTAGGTGTGTGAGGGGGTTGTCCTACCTGTATGTTACTAGGTGTGTGAGCGGTGTGTCCTACCTCTACATTACTAGGTGTGTGAGGGGTGTGTCCTACCTGTATATTACTAGGTGTGTGAGGTGTGTGAGGTGGGTGTCCTACCTGTATGTTACTAGGTTGTGAGGTGGGTGTCCTACCTGTATGCTACTAGGTGTGTAAGGGGGGTGTCCTACCTGTACGCTACTAGGTGTGTGAGGGGGGTGTCCTACCTGTACGTTACTAGGTGTGTGAGGTGGGTGTCTACCTGTATATTACTAGGTGTCTGAGGGGGTGTCCTACCTGTACGTTACTAGGTGTGTGAGCGGGGTGACCTACATGTATGGTACTAGGTGTGTGAGGGGCGGTGTCCTACTTCTATGTTACTAGGTGTGTGAGGTGGGTTTCCTACCTGTACATCTAGAGGGAAGTCGTTGAGCTCCAAGTTCTCCATGAAGATGCCGCGTACCCGGCGCCGCTCTAGGATGAACGCCTCACCCCGCGAACTGACAGTGGCCGTCAGCCACGTCGCCTCCTTCGTCTCACTCAGAATGTTGTCGATGTACAGCAAGGGGTTCCAGTATTTGTCCAGGTCAGCGCGCTTCAACTCCTGCAGCAAGGAGAAGAGGTCAGCACAGGGGAGGTGTGAGCACAGCGAAGGTGGTGTGAGCAGAGCGGAGGTGGTGTGACCAGAGCGGAGGTGGTGTGACCAGAGGGAAGGTGGTGTGAGCAGAGGGGAGGTGGTGTGAGCAGAGGGGAGGTGGTGTGACCAGAGGGAAGGTGGGTGAGTATAGGGAAGGTGGTGTGAGTAGAGGGGAGATGGTGTGAGCACAGCGAAGGTGGTGTGAGCAGAGCGGAGGTGGTGTGACCAGAGCGGAGGTGGTGTGACCAGAGGGAAGGTGGGTGAGTAGAGCGGAGGTGGTGTGAGCAGAGGGGAGGTGGTGTGACCAGAGGGAAGGTGGGTGAGTAGAGGGAAGGTGGTGTGAGCAGAGGGGAGGTGGTGTGACCAGAGGGAAGGTGGGTGAGTAGAGCGGAGGTGGTGTGAGCAGAGGGGAGGTGGTGTGACCAGAGGGAAGGTGGGTGAGTAGAGGGAAGGTGGTGTGAGTAGAGGGGAGATGGTGTGAGCAGAGGCAGTAGGAGGTGTGAGGAGAGGGGGAAGTGGTATGAGGAGAGGGGGACGTGGTGTGAGGAGAGAGGAGGTGGTGTGAGCAGAGGGAGGGGAGGCGGAGATATGAGAAGAGGGAGGGGAGGCGGGGATGTGTGCAGAGGGAGGGGAGGCGGTGATGTTAAGGCCCTGTCACACTACGACGTTTCTCACCAACGCGCTTCGACGCGCTTTGACGGGTTGGGTTTTTGTTCAACACGTCGGTACACGTCCGGCACGTTACCGGCGCGTTGCCGGCGCGTTGCCGGCGCGTTACCGGCGCGTCGGTACATAGCAACGCGTGAATGGACACGTCGGCGCGCGTCGGCGCACGTCGCGGCGCGTCGAGGTTTTGTGCATGCACAAAACTTTGGACGCGCGGCGACGCGCGCCAACTGGTTGGAGGGCGCGTTACGGACGCGTTAGCAACACGTCGACACGCGTTGGCGGCGCGCCGGCGGAACGCTGGCAGGACGTTGATCAACATTGGTTAACGTTGGCTTTTTTTCCCCCAAAATGGGAGCGTTCTGTCGGCGCGTCGGGAACGTCCCATCGACGTGTTGTGGGCATGCCATTGGCGTTGCTCCAGCGTTTCTCGGCGCGTTGAACGTGTTGCTGGCGCGCCTGGATGCATTGGCCGCGCGCTGTGGACGCGCTGCGGGCGCGTCCTAACGTGTTGCTGGCGCATATGTACGGGTTCACGTAATACTAACACGATACCAACGCGCTGCCTCCATGCCGTAAACGCGCCGACAGCGCGCCAACAGCGTGCCGACAACACGTCAATAACACGCTACTAACGCGCTAACGCGCCAATAACGCGCCAATAACGCGCCAATAACGCGCCAATAACGCGCCTCCAACCCGCCACTAACACGCTGCGCCACGTCAAACTTTCTCCCAAAGCGCCGAAGAGTTGACCGCGTGCCGACGGGTTGCAAATATTTTGCGCGTTGCCGGCGCGCCGGCGGAAACGTCGTAGTGTGACAGGGCCTTAAGTAAAGGGAGGGAGGCAATTATGTGAGCAGATGGAGGGGAAGCGGTGATGTGTGCAGAGGGAGGGGGACAGTGATGTGAGCAGAGGGAGGGGAGGTGGCGATGTGAGCAGAGGGAGGGGAGGCGGTGATGTGTGCAGAGGGAGGGGAGGTGGTGATGTGAGCAGAAGGAGGGGAGGCGGTGATGTGAGCAGAGGGAGCGGAGGCGGTGGTGTGAGCAGAGGAGGGGGGTCAGTGATGTGCGCAGAGGGAGGGGATGCAGTGATGTGTGCAGAGGGATGGGAGGGGAGTGTGAGAGGGACAGTGCAGTAGCTGGGGCAGAGGGAGGGGAGGCAGTGATGTGTGACAGAGGAGGGGGGTGGTGATTGAGAAGAGAGAGGGAGGGAGACGGTGGTGTGAGCAGAGGGAGGGATGCAGTGATGTATGCAGAGGGAGGGGGGGTCAGTGATGTATGCAGAGGGAGGGAGGCGGTGATATGTGCAGAGGGCAGGGGGAGGGGTACGGCGGTGATGTGTGCAGAGGGAGGGGAGGCGGTGATGTGAGCAGAGCGGAGGGGGGGAGGCGGTGGTGTGTGAGAGGTAGGGGAAGGGTCAGTCAGTGTGCGCAGAGGGAGGGGATGCAGTGGATGTTTGCAGATGTGTGCAGAGAGGGGAAGGAGAAAAGTGATGTGTGCAGAGGGAGGGGAGGCAGTGATGTTTGCAGAGGGGAGGGGAGGAGGCAGTGATGTGTGGTGCAGAGGGAGGGGATGCAGTGAGGTGGTGAGGGTGGGGAGGCGTGGTGAGGGCAGAGGGAGGGGATGTGATGCAGAGGAGGGAGGGTGATGTGGTGCAGAGGGAGGGGGATCAGTGAGTGTTGCAGAGGGAGAGGCGGTGATTGTGCCAGCAGAGGGAGGGGAGGGGAGGGCAGTGATGTGTGCAGAGGGAGGGGATGCAGTGATGTGTGAAAGTAGCGGCGTTGAGTGGGCAGGGGGGCGCGTGTGTCTATGTGAGGGAGGGGTAGGGGTGGGGTGGTTGATGTGTGTGCCAGTGGGAGGGTAGAGTGATGTGAGAGAGGGAGGGGAGCAGTGATGTATGCAGGAGGAGGGGATGGCGGTGATGTATGCAGAGGGAGGGGAGGGGTGTGATGCAAGGGAGGGAGAGGCGAGGGAGTGGGGGAGGGGGTAGGCAGTGATGTGAGCAGAGGGAGGGGGAGGGGGGGAGGGCGGTGGATGTGAGCAGTAGGGCAGGGGGGGTGGCGTGATGTGAGCAGAGGGAGGGGATTTCGCAGTGATGTATGCAGAGGGAGGGGCAGGAGGCGGTGATGTATGCAGAGGGAGGGGGTCGGCAGTGATGTGAGCAGGGAGGGGTGGTAGAGGTGATGTGCAGTGAGTATGCAGTGAATTATGGGAGGGGAGGGGAGATCGGTGAAGGGAGAGAGGGAGGGAGGCGGTGATGTATGCGAGGGAGGGGGTAGGCAGTGATGTGAGCAGAGGGAGGGGATTATGAGTGATGTGAGCAGAGGGGAGGGGGGTAGGCAGTGTTGTGAGCAGAGGGAGGGGATGCAGTGATGTATGCAGATGGAGGGAGGCGGGGTGATGTGAGCTGAGTTGTGATGGCTCGCA
The DNA here is from genome assembly GCA_030323885.1 of Branchipolynoe longqiensis. Taxonomy (NCBI): domain Eukaryota; kingdom Metazoa; phylum Annelida; class Polychaeta; order Phyllodocida; family Polynoidae; genus Branchipolynoe; species Branchipolynoe longqiensis. The sequence goes on from CM059203.1 coordinate 221,750, forward strand.
GTGCTAGGGAGGGGGAGGCGTGATGTGAGCAGCAGAGGGAGGGAGACGGGTGGTGTGAGCAGACGGTTGATGTATGCTCAGGGGAGGGCGAGGTGATGTGTGGCAGAGGGAGGTGAGGCGGTTGATGTGTGCAGAGTGAGGGAGGGCCGCAGTTGACGTTGTATGCAGAGAGGGGATAGGCGTGATGTGGGCAGAGAGGGGGGAGGAGGGATGTGAGCAGAGGGTCAAGGGAAGGCGGTGCATGTTAGCAGAGGAGGGAGGCGGTGATGTGAGCAGAGGGAGGGGGGAGGGCGGTTGATGTGTTGCAGAGGGAGGGGAGGCAGTGATGTGTGCAGAGGGAGGGGGGAGGCGGTGATGTGTGCAGATGGGAGGGAGTGCAGTGATGGTGACGGTAGAGGGAGGCTGAGTGAGCAGGGCCAATGGCTGGACACTGCCGCTTGATGTGTTCAGAGGGAGGGGAGGCGAGGGTGTGCAGCAGAAGGGGTGGGAGGGGGGAGGGGGATGGTTGAGGCGGTGATGTGAGCAGAGGGGGAGGCGGGGGGTTTGATGAGGCAGAAGAGGGGAGGCGGTGGGCGGGGTGATGTGAGCAGAGGGAGGGGAGGCGGTGATGTGAGCAGAGGGAGGGGAGGCGGTGATGTGAGCAGAGGGAGGGGGGTCAGTGATGTGTGCAGAGGGAGGGGAGGTGGTGATGTGAGCAGAGGGAGGGGAGGCGGTGATGTGTGCAGAGGGAGGGGAGGTGGTGATGTGAGCAGAGGGAGGGGAGGCGGTGATGTGAGCAGAGGGAGGGGAGGCGGTGATGTGAGCAGAGGGAGGGGAGGCGGTGATGTGAGCACGATACAACAATGCATTGCCATAGTGGAAGCTGGTGTTTGTATGTGGGGGGTGGGGGGTGGGGGCTTGTGGAGGGTGTGCCTCGTGTGACTTGTACAGTGCAGGTCACGTGATCAGAAGCAAAGCCCGATACCTTGGACGACTAATTAGGGCACGTGACTGGGATGAGTGGACTTATTAAGGCTGATGATATTAGCTTGGTTTAGTGGGAGCTTTCGTGGGTATTAGTTGGGGTGTTTTTGTGTTAGTAAGTCAAGATGTATTGAATATTGGTTTGTTCTGTAGTAAATAAATCAATTTGTTCATAATGGCCCTGTCACACTATGACACTTCTCGCCGGCGCGCCATCAGCGAGCAAAATATCTTCTACGCGTCGAGACACATCCAACTTTTCGGTTTGGGGAAAAAGATCGGTGTCAGCGCAGCCTGTTATTCCCGCGCGGCCAACGTTAGTCGACAAGTGAGGTAAAAAAAAAAAATTTGGCGCGACGTGCTCATATGACCTTAGATGTTGGTAGGATGTAAAACAACAAAGCAACCATTTGGCGCAATGTGTGGAGACGACCCTCATGTGCGCGCGGCGACTGCCTAGCATTCGCATAATGTTATTCCAACGCTGTCGACATGCTTCTGACATCGCCATAATATTGGCAACCACACGTTGAAGCGCATTGTCGGTCGTTCAGTTTTCTTTACATGTTAAAAACCTATAGTGACCTGCTACGCTCCCCGATGTGTACCGATGTGTACAGACGTTCGCATAATGTCCCGCTAACGTTTCCCAATGTTTCCCGACGTTTCGCCAAAAAATGACAAATGTCGACGCATGTTGGAGAGAAACGTCGTAGTGTAACAGGGGTATTAGTGTGAGGAATGAGGAATGCCAATGTTTATGGGAAGGGACTATAGGGAAGGGGAGTTACCCTCATGCTTGTACATCCATCTAAGCTTATACATCAGCTATCTGGGTCGTTTCATGGTAAATGGGGCCAATGTTCTTTTCCGTATGTAATGGTCAAAACCAATTATGGAAAGAATGGAGGAAGTATTTTCTTTATAGAATTGGTATTCTTACACTTTGGAGAGATAGATACGAAAAGATGAAGGCCTAATGTGACATATTAAATAAACCAACATTTTCATTCTCACAATATTGTGTTTTAAAGGGCTGATTTTGTGACATGGAGAATTGTGACTTTTCTACAGCATACTAGTACTAGACCTTTATTTTGCATAGAATATTACCTGTTAGTCAATGAAATAATAAAAGAAGACTCTTACTTGAAATAAATATTCATTTTGGATGCATATATTTTTTTTATATCTAATATTCCAGGGTGATTAAACTGGTTCTGGATGTAACAGTTGTGTCCCCTGCTTGCCCCTTGCTTGTTAAATTAGGAAATATGTTATGCTAGGAATACCAGAGCTTCAGTAAAAAAAACTGTTGCTATTGTCGCATGTGCAAGGCTATTTTCTAGTAGCATGGCTAGTAATATAATTTTTCTACAAAGCTTTATGACAAAAATTTAAGTTGAAGTTCCATATTATTGTTGGTGTTCCCTTCTATTGTGTTACATCCACAACTCAAAATTGGGGAAAATATAATCATCTTATGCAGATTTCTTTTCAGTGCATTTCTATACTTAGGGGACCACAATGTAAACATTTATTGTTTGATGCAATAAATTTGATTGAATAATTGATTTGATTAATAAATCCACAGTTGGTGATTAATAAGTCCACACTTGGGACTGACTACTCATTTAATTCATGTTTTTTTGACAAAATGGTAACCTCAACTATCTTTTCCTTCAGAGTACCAGGATATATATGGACAAAAGTTGGCTACTCAGTGAAAGAATTAGGAAAATACACAATATTCATTGTTGACCCTCATGTCACACTTTGGCCCCATTTACCATGAAATGACCCATCTACATTCTCTCAAACTCTGTTCTCATTACATAACTCAGCACCACTTCACTAGTGATTCATACTCAAAACAGGTATTCGATAAGTGGTGAGTAACACATTGAATGGAAACAGACTGGAAAAGATCCGCCTTGAATCTGAGCCTCTGTCTATTCGTTGTCTGGATGCAGTGCAGTCGTACGGAGTGAAGGTTGTCTGTACACAGTGTGCATCGCCGATACAGTCTGGACATGGTTTGATACAGTGTGTACAGCGTCCAAATCAGGGTGCATAGTGTCCGATACAGTACGTACATGTTTCGAAACAGTGCGCAGTTCAGTCGTATGGAGTGAAGGTTGTCTGTACACAGTGTGTATCGTTGATACAGCCTGGACATGCTCCGATACAGTGTGTACAGCATCCAATACAGGGTGCATAGTGTCCGATACAGTGCGTACATGGTTTGATACAGTGTGCAGTTCAGTCGTACGGAGTGAACGTTGTCTGTATACAGTGTGTATCGCCGATACAGTCTGGACATGGTCCGATACAGTGTGTACAGCATCCAATACAGGGTGCATAGTGTCCGATACAGTGCGTACATGGTTCGATACAGTGTGCAGTTCAGTCGTATGGAGTGAATGTTGTCTGTACACAGTGTGTATCGCCGATTCAGTCTGGACATGGTCCGATACAGTGCGTACAGCATCCAATACAGGGTGCATAGTTTTTGATACAGTGTTTACATGGTTCGATACAGTGTGCAGTTCAGTCATACTGAGTGAAGGTTGTCTGTACACAGTGTGTATCGCCGATACAGTCTGGACATGGTTCGATACAGTGTGCAGTTCAGTCGTACTGAGTGAAGGTTGTCTGTACAGAGTGTGTACATAGTCACATATACTTTGTAGATGGTTCGATGCAGTGTATACGGGGTACAAAACAATGTGTATCGTGTGTGATACAGTGTGGATGTGGTCCGATACAGTACCACATCCAGTATGTATTGTGTCCGATACAGTATGGATATGATCCGATGCGGCGTGCATCGTGTCCGATACAGTCTGGACATGATCCGACACAGTGTGTACATGGTCCAACAGTGTTACACGGTCTGACACAGTGCTACAGGCTCCGACACAGTGTTACACGGTCTGACACAGTGCTACAGGGTCTGACACAGTGTTACAGGGTCTGACACAGTCCTTTCTGGTCTGACACAGTGCTACGGGGTCTGACACAGTGCGTTCTGGTCTGACACAGTGCTAGAGGGTCTGACACACTGTTACAGGATCTGACACAGTCCTTTCTGGTCTGACACAGTGCTACAGGGTCTGACACAGTGCTAGAGGGGCTGACACAATCCTTTCTGGTCTGACACAGTCCTTTCTGATCTGGCACAGTGCCACAGGGTCTGACACCGTGTTACAGGGTCTGACACAGTCCTTTCTGGTCTGAGACAGTGCTACAGGTTCTGACATAGTGTTACAGGGTCTGACACAGTGCTACAGGGTCTGACACAGTGTTACAGGCATTGACGCAGTGCTACAGGCTCCGAAACAGTGTTACAGGGTCTGACACAGTGCTACAGGCTCCGAAACAGAGCTAAAGGGCTTGACGCAGTGCTACAGGCTCCGACAGTGTTACAGGGTCTGACCCAGTGCTACAGGGCTTGACACAGTGCTACAGGCTCCGACAAAGTGCTACAGGCTTCGACACAGTGCAACAGGGTTTCACACAGTCCTTTTTGGTCTGACACAGTGCTACAGGCTCCAAACCAGTGCTACAGGGTCTGACACAGTCCTTTCTGGTCTGACACAGTGCTACATGCTCCGACATAGTGCTACAGGGTATGCCACTCTGCTACAGGGTTTGACACAGTCCTTTTTGGTCTGACACAGTACTACAGGCTCCGACACAGTGTTACAGCGTCTGACACAGTGAGACAAGGTTTCACACCGTCCTTTCTAGTCTAACACAGTGCTACAAAATCTGACAGTGCTACAGAGTGTGACATAGTGCTAGAGAAGCTGACACAGTGCTACAAGGTTTGACACAGTGTTACAGGGTCTGACACAGTGTGGTGGCGCTCCAAGCAGGTTATACATATTCTCCTGTCCCTATCAAGTCGGTGCAGCCCCAGTTGCTCCAAATACAGCAGCCAAGGTTAAACCAGGCTGGAACCAGGTTGGAACCAGGCTGGAACCAGGCATGACCAAGCCTGGAACCAGGCTGGAACCAGGCTGGACCAAGCCTGGAACCAGGCTGGAACTATGCTGGAACCAGGCTGGAACCAGGCTGGAACCAGAGTGGAACCAGGCAGGACCAAGCCTGGAACCAGGCCCGAACAAGCCTGGAACCAGGCTGGAACCAGGCTGGAACAATCCTGGAACCAGGCTGGAACCAGGCTGGAATCAGGGTGGAACCAGACTGGAACCAGGCTGGAACCAAGCTGGAACCAGGCTGGAAACGGGCAGTGCTCATGCTGTAAGCACACTGTAAGCGGGTTGGATAAAGGAGTATGCAGGTTGTAGACAAGCTGTAAGCGGGCTGCAAGCATCGTGTAAGCATGCCAGAATTAGGCTGGAAGCAGACTGGAAGCAGGCTGGAGGCAGGCTGGAAGCAGGCTAGTGGCAGGCAGTCAGAAGGTTGTAAGAAGGATTACGCAGGCTGTAGGATAACTGTTAGCTGCTGTCAAGAAGCTGTCATCATGTTGCCAGAAGGCTGTCAATACGTTGTTACGCAGCAGTCAGCTGTGAGCATTCAGCTAACAGCTGTCAGCTGCTGTCAGCTGACATCTGACAGCAGAGGTGTGAAAGTCTGGATGCAACTAGTGTGCCATGAACACTCGTGAGTGCGAACATGGTCTCCATTTTGAATGGACAGTGTGTACATTGCATATGCACATGCATGTCATAGAGAGACAGCTACAACCAAGCATAAATGGGATCCATCGATGGTCAGTTCTGAACGGTTTCAAATTTTCCAAGACCAAAACAGTCTGCATGCACTTCTGCCTGCTGCGTAGAATACATGCGGAACCGGAGCTGACCCTGGATGGGGATCCCATTAAAGTCGTTGAGAAAACCAAATTTCTGGGCCTCATTCTCGACACAAAACTGTCTTTTGTGCCACATATAAAGTACCTGAAAACAAGATGCCTGAAAGCGCTGGATATTCTGAGGGTGCTGTCCAGCTCAGAGTGGGGAGCGGACAGAGATGTTCTGCTCTCCGTGTACAGAACCTTGGTTCGTTCACGAGTGGATTACGGCAGCATAGTATATGGTTCCGCAAGGAAATCATATATTGGGCTGCTAGACACGATCCACCACCAGGGACTGCGCTTGGCCCTTGGGGCCTTCCGCACCTCACCAGTTCAGAGCCTTTATGTCGAAGCCAATGAACCATCACTTAATAACAGGAGAATCAAACTGGCCATGCAATATGTAGTCAAGATAAAAACTAATGCATTGAATCCTGCACACAATTGTCTATTCGAGCAACATGACGAATCCAGGTATGAAGCCAGGCCAAATTACATCCGGCCACTGAGGCTCCGAATGAAACCTCATTTGGAGGCCTTAGGCGTGGATTTGGACGTGTTGGAGGATGCCAAAGTCCCAGAACATCCCCCGTGGTCGTTGAGAAAGCCATCGGTTATCCTCCGACTCACGGAACTGAGGAAGTCTGGGACACATCCACTCGAGTACCAAGGACTGCATGCAGAGATTCAAGGCCAGTTTGCAGACCACCTCTCCATATACACTGATGGTTCGAAAGACCAAAGCCGGGTAGCTGCTGCGGCAGTCTGCCGACGGGAAAAATTTGGTGTACGTTTGCCCGATCAGAGCTCGATTTTCACTGCAGAGGCCCGAGCACTCCTTCTCGCTTTGGAGTGTATCGAGGTATCCAACCACACTAACTATGTTATATACAGTGATTCCTTCTCTTGCCTCCTGGCTGTTGCTGGACTGAAAACGAATCACCCTATTCTAGCAACGGTCATTTATAAAATGAACCAACTGACAGATGGGTATGATATCCACCTGTGCTGGGTGCCTGGCCATGCTGGCATACAAGGAAACGAACGAGCTGATCGGGCTGCGAAGAAGGCCCTGAACTGTGATCTTGAACCGTGTCTGATCCCTCACTCTGATCTGAAACCACTAATAGCCACCCACATAAAATCCAAATGGCAACATGAGTGGGATGAAAACATCAATAAACTTAAAGAAATTGAACCATCTGTGGGAAAGCCACCACAGACTCATGCGGGAGGTCGGCGGGACCAAGTGGTCCTTAGTCGCTGCCGTGTTGGCCACTCGTGGCTTACACATGCTTTTCTGCTCAAGGGGGAACCTCCCCCTGAATGTATTGGGTGTCAGTCCCCACTGACACTCAAACACATTTTACTAAGTTGCGTTGATTTTTTGGCCCTGCGCCAACGGTTCTACACTGCAGGCAGTATGCATGACCTTTTTACTAAGGTAAAACAGGAAAACATTTTAGCCTTTTTGAGGGCAGCTGGACTGTACCACCTTATATAGTTTACTAAATGGATTCTATTAATTATTAATGAAACTTTTCTTTTTCTATGGGAATTTGTTTCCCTTGACCACAGATATATGATTGTGAGCTTTCTAATTTAATTAGTGTCTATTGGCACATAATTGATTGTCTGCTTTTACATGTAAAAGCGATGGTTTGAACAAAAAACAAACATTTCTCACCGTGAATATGGCCTATGCTGCCGACACGGCGTAAAGCAACCACCAATCAATCAATCAATCAGCATATGCATAGTGTGTACATTGTGTCTGCACAAGGCATACATTGCATATGTACAGTGCATACATTGTGCATGCACAGTGAGTGCATTTTCTATGCACAGTGTGTACATTGTCTTTGCACAGTGTGTCCATTGTATATGTACAGTGCATACATTGTATAGGCACAGTGTGTACATTGTATATGCACAGTGTGTACATTGTCTAAGCACAGTGCATCCATCTTATATGTACAGTGTGTACATTGTATATGCACAGTGTACATTGTCTATACAAAGTATGTATTTTGACTATGCTGAGTATGTACATTGTATAGACACAGTGTGTACATTGTCTATGCACAGTGTGTCCATCATATATGTACAGTGTGTACATTGTATATGCACAATGTGTACATTGTATATGCATAGCGTGTACTTTGAATATGCACATTATGTACATTGTATATACACAGTGTGTACAGTGTCTATGCACAGTGCATCCATTGTGTATGCACAGTGAGTGCATTATCTATGCACAGTGCATGCATTGTATATGCACAGTGCTTACATTATGTATGCAGAGTGGCTACATTGTGTATGCACATTGCATACATTGTCTATGCACAGTGCATGCATTGTCTATGCACAGAGTTTACATTGTGTATGTACATTGTATATGCATACATTGTCTTTGCCCAGTACATGCATTGTATTTGCACATTGCATACATTGTGCATGTGCAATGAATACATTGTGTATGCACAGTGTGTACATTGTCTCTGTGCAGTATCCACATTGCGTGTGCACCATGTGTACATTGTCTATGCCCAGTGATTACATTGTGTATGCAGTGTGTGTACATTGTGTATGCACAGTGCACACACTGTGTATACACAGTGCATGCAATGTGTATGTACAGTGTTCATTGTGTATGCACATCACATACATTATGTATACAAAGTATGTACAGTATGCACACACAGTGCGTACATTGTCTACACACAATGTGTACATAGCCCATTCACAGTGCATATATTGAGTGCACAGTGCCTACATTTCGCATGTATAGTGCAGATATTGGGTGTGCACAGTGTATACATTGTCTATGTACAGTGCATATATTGTGTATGCACAGTGCGTACATTGCCTATGCAAAATGCATACATTGTCTATCCACAGTATTACATTGTCCGTGCACATTGTTACATTGGCTATGCATAGTGTGTACATTGCCTATGTACAATACATACATTGTATATGCACAGTGTTATATTGTCTATGCACAATGTGTACATTGTCTATGTACACTGTTGCATTGTCTATGCATAGTGTGTACATTGTATATGCACAGTGCATACATTGTATATGCACAGTGCATACATTGTCTATGCACAGTGCATACATGCTATATGCACTGTGTGTACATTGTCTATGCACAGTGTGTACATTGTCTATGCACAGTGTGTGCATTGTATATATACAGTGTTGCATTGTCTGTGCACAGTGTTACATTGTATATCCACAGTGCATACATTGTCTATGCACAGTGCATATATTGTCTTTACACAGTGCATATATTGTCTATGCACAGTGCAAACATTGTCCATGCACAGTGTTTATATTATCTGTGCACAGTGTAGACCTTGTCTATGCACATTGTGTAACTTGTCTATACACAGCATGTGTATTGTCTATGCACAGTGCATACATCATCTATGCACAGTCCACACGCAGTCCACACACACTCCACACACAGTCCACATACAATCCACACACAAGACAGTCCACACACAAGACAGTCCACACACAAGACATTCCACATACAGTCCACACATGGTCCACACACAGTCCACACGCAGTCCACACACAGTCCACATGCAGTTCACACTCAGTCCACATGCAGTCCACATGCAGTCCACACGCAGTTCACACGCAGTCCACATGCAGTTCATCAATGTGTGCATAGTTTGTACGTAGTCCACACAAAGTGCGCCCACGGTGCATACATAGTCCTTTCACAGTCTGTACAGTCTGCCCAATCGTGTCGGTCCGTCATTGTCCATCGGCTTCAGGTCATACAGCCCCTGCCTTAGGCAGCCACCAGCAGGTGCGGGCCAGCAGCACTATTTAATAAAGCTATTTCCAAGGGAGTGCGCACAATATTAGGAGGTATGCTCAAGGCTTACACTTCATAAATCTAATTAAAGGGTTACCTACTCATAATTATTGTATCTGAAGTGATTAATCCGATGGAGATTCCAAATGTAAGCTCTTCCAAGGTGTTCCAATTTTACTCCGGAAGGAGGCTGCTGGTGTTGGAGGGGATGCCCTTCTTCCCCTGATGGAATGTCGTCAGAAGGTCAGGGTGCATGGGTACCCCCCCCCCACACCTATCCACGCCCCACACTGAGACTGCCGACATACCTCCTTATATTAGCAAGAACCAACGAACATGCGCATAAGGAAAGGTGAACTTGAGCTTTCTCTGATTAAATCTCATCTCTGTACTTTATTTAGGTGAATTCTTCCCCCTGTTTGAGGACCCCTCTAGTTTAAGTCATGGTGAATATTATGGAGGAAGAAGGGAGGTAGTCGCTTACATAATTATAAGTGGACCTTTTCTTAAGCTGCTGCTCGTTGTGTGGAGGGGGAGAAGTAGAAAAGTGACCTTCACCTTGGGAGTGCTCACCTCTAGCATTTTGCCGTCTAGTGCTGGTTCGCGCCACTTGGCCTGGATAAACGTATCAGCTGAGTACTGCTCCTTTAAGGTGTCAATCTCTCCAATCTTCAGGAACACAACTCGAAGTTCCACAATCACCTGCAACATGGAGCGAACGACAGGTGAGGCACGTTGAACCAGGGCCCTTCACGCCTAGAGATCGATGGATTGTCATCAGATAGACCCGTCAACAAGGACCCAGTGTGCACCAAGTCATGTAATACAAAGGTCTACTGGTAACAGTAACCAGGAAGTCATCAGGTACACCCACCAACAAGGACCCAGTGTGTACTAATGTCCTGTAATACAAATGTTTACTGGTATCGGTGACCAGGAAGTCATCAGGTACACACGCCAACAAGGACCCAGGGTGCACCAACGACCTGTAATACAAAGGTCTACTGCTATCGGTAACTAGGAAGTCATCAGGTACACCCGCCAACAAGGACCCAGTGTGCACCAAAGTGATATAATACAAAGGTCAACTAGTATCGGTGACCAGGAAGTCATCAGGTACACACGCCAACAAAGACCCAGTGTGCACCAACGTCCTGTAATACAAAGGTCTACTGGTAACGTTAACTAGGAAGTCATCGGGTACACCCGCCAACAAGGACCAAGTGTGCACCAACGTCCTGTAATACAAAGGTCTACTGGTAACGTTAACTAGGAAGTCATCGGGTACACCTGCCAACAAGGACCAAGTGTGCACCAAGTCCTGTAATACAAAGGTCTACCGGTAATGTTAACTAGGAAGTCATCGGGTACACCCGCCAACAAGGACCAAGTGTGCACCAACGTCCTGTAATACAAAGGTGTACTGGTAACGTTAACTAGGAAGTCATCGGGTACACCTGCCAACAAGGACCAAGTGTGCACCAACATCCTGTAATACAAAGGTCTACTGGTAATGTTAACTAGGAAGTCATCGGGTACACCTGCCAACAAGGACCAAGTGTGCACCAACATCCTGTAATACAAAGGTCTACTGGTAACGTTAACTAGGAAGTCATCGGGTACACCTGCCAACAAGGACCAAGTGTGCACCAACATCCTGTAATACAAAGGTGTACTGGTAACGTGAACTAGGAAGTCATCGGGTACACCCGCCAACAAAGACCAAGTGTGCACCAACGTCCTGTAATACAAAGTTCTACTGGTAACGTTAACTAGGAAGTCATCGGGTACTCACACCAACAAGGACCAAGTGTGCACCAATGTCCTCTAATACAAAGGTCTACTGGTAACGTTAACTAGGAAGTCATCGGGTACCCCTGCCAACAAGGACCAAGCGTGCACCAATGTCCTGTAATACAAAGGTCTACTAGTAATGTTAAATAAGAAGTCATCGGGTACACCTGCCAACAAGGACCCAGTGTGCACCAAGTCCTGTAGTACAGAGGTCTACTGGTAATGTTAACTAGGAAGTCATCGGGTACCCCTGCCAACAAGGACCAAGTGTGCACCAAGTCATGTAATACAAAGGTCTACTGGTAACGTTAACAAGGAAGTCATCGGGTAGACACACCAACAAAGACCCAGTGTGCACCAACGTCATGTAAGACAAAGGTCTACTGGTAACATTAACTAGGACGTCATCAGGTACACACACCAACAAAGACCGAGTGTGCACCAACGTCCTGTAATACAAAGGTGTACTGGTAACAGTAACCAGTAAGTCATCATGTAAACACACCAACAAGGACCAAGTGTACACCAACGTCATGTAATACAAAGGTGTACTGGTAACGTTAACTAGGAAATCATTGGGTACACCCGCCAACAAAGACCAAGTGAACACCAACATCATGTAATACAAAGGTCTACTGGTAATGTTAACTAGGAAGTCATCGGGTACACCCGCCAACAAAGACCCAGTGTGCACCAAGTCCTGTAATACAAAGGTCTACTGGTAATGTTAACTAGGAAGTCATCGGGTACACACACCAACAAGGACCCAGTGTGCACCAACATCGTGTAATACTAAAGTAGCAGCGGTAATCCTTCACTAATAGCGACTCAGTCCCCAACCTGTAGTCCATCAATAATGTTAAACAAGAAATTGCAAAACCAGATGACTTTGAATTTCTACTCTATGCAAAGAATATGAATTAAGTTTGTTTGTCAAATTTACTTTGCATTAACTGGAGAACCATCTATTTTAAATAGCCTTGGTCCTGCCTGGTTCCAACATAGGCTTGCATGATGTGCAGCAGTGACATGTTCTGTTAAATTGACTTAGAATTGCATAGTTCGATTATGCATAAAATATGTAAAACCAAAACACTGACCTAGATTTGATTTTACATACCTAACTCAGATATTGATACACTTATTAAGCATTTGTTGCCACACAGAAGGACACACTGAGTTAATTGAATAGAACCTGTTGCTGCATAAGCCTATAGTGTCAGAGTTTTGGCGTAGTTGTGAAAATTAATATTTTATGTTTGCACTTCAAATATCTCCAAAGTTAGCCATTTAAAATCAAAATTACCACAAACTAACGTAACGTAAATCACAACAATCAATTCGATATATTTATCTCAGAAAAATACCCGAAACTTTAAACCATCGAACTATACAAGCTTAATAGTCTTTCTTGGAAGCAGACGGGGCGGCTGATTCAGTTCAACAACTGTGTCCCGTTTTGGTAGGTCGTGAGATTCAACCGCGGGCCCAATCAAAACCAATCACTTAAAATGTATACTTGTCGCAACCTAGTATGGTGTTTGACATTACTATGATAATACAAGGAGCAATGGAATGAGGAAGACCAATTGTCCACGATTGGAATTTTCCCCTACTTACTCAACTAATGTACTCCAAAATGATGCATGTATAAAAATATACACTGATGTCTATGTTCTATATCTGAGATCAAATCTAGACGAGTGCTTCGGTTCGGAAAATGTATATTGTCCATCGTATTAGGCCATTTTAACTCATTGGTGCAATAAGTACCTACACAAGACTATGTGTGACTCCCCGCCGCCACTCCCACCTTCCAGGACGACACACTCCCAAGTCACGGTTAAATACACGTTAGTGGACGTAGTTGAACGTAGGTGAACGTAGTGGACGCTAACGTGGGTCAAATGTGGTGGAAGGACGTTAAACTACTTTGAAATACGGCAGGTTTTGGTATGGCTAAATACATTATGGTACAGATAAATACGTTATGGTACAAATGACGGTATGTTCAACTACGTTCACCTACGTCCACTAATGGCTATGTGACCAGGGATTCGTCCAAGTATGCTAGAGTATGCTAGAGTATGCTAGAGTATGCTAGAGTATGCTAGAGTATGCTAGAGTATGCTAGAGTATGCTAGAGTATGCTAGAGTATGCTAGAGTATGCTAGAGTATGCTAGAGTATGCTAGAGTATGCTAGAGCACGCTAGAGTACGCTAGAGTATGCCTGAGTACGCTAGAGTACGCTAGAGTACGCCAGAGTATGCTAGAGTATGCTAGAGTATGCTAGAATATGCTAGAGTATGCTAGAGTATTGTAGTGGTCTGCACTGACCTCTCAGGCAAGTAACCACATAGACAGGTAGGCGTTCGGAGTGTATTGATATCAGGGAGCCTAGGTTGTGTAATGGTTAGCACACTGGCCCGGAATGCAAAGAGATGTGGGTTCGAGTCCCGCTCTAGGCGCAGTATTTCCCATTTTCATCACCCCCACGACACTGGTTGCCGTGATCAGGATCCTGTACAAGCTTTGCGCTGTATGGTTGTTGAACCTACCCTGTGTATGATGTGTTAGTGCATTGCCTGTATGTATGTAATTGTAAGCATTACAAGACTTACAATTCCAGGGGGACGAGTGTAGTGGTCTGCACTGACCTCTCAGGCAAGTAACCACATAGACAGGTAGGCGTGGGGAGTCTGTTGATATCAGGGAGCCTAGGTGGTGTAACGGTTAGCACACTGGCCCGGAATGCAAAGAGATGCGGGTTCGAGTCCCGCTCTAGGCACAGTATTTCCCATTTTCATCACCCCCATGACAGTATGTTAGTATCATGGATACAAATTCAGCCTCTAACATAGTGCTCTTTGAACATATGCAAAAATTAAATCGGACATCCTGGCTCACCCGTGTTTTTACCAAGTTAACATCACAGACAAGTACGGATGCCAGTCCATTCAACTACGTTCAACTACATTCATACGTTCAAATACATTAGCCTCACCTACGTTCAACTACACCCACTAATGTGTATGTGACCGGGGAAATAGAGATGCAGGTCACTCATGTCCCTGAGACATGCGCTTTACAATGTCAGGTGTTTGCAAGAAGCTTGATCTCCTTCATGCCCAGTCGGGGCTGGGGGGGGGGGGGGGACATGCCCGTGGCCTCGTTCTGGGACAAGTCCTGCACTTTGGTTATCACTCGATGGTGCGTGTGCAAATCACTCATTCTAGGAGGTCATACTAATCAGTGCAGCACGATAAAGCCTTGTCTACACAGGGCACTATGTGAGACTGCTCCTGTATAAACCACAATGAAGCCTTGTCTACACAGGGCGCTATGTGAGACTGCCTCTGTATAAACCACAATAAAGCCTTGTCTACACAGGGCACTATGTGAGATTGCCCCTGTATAAACCACAATGAAGCTTTGTCTACACAGGGCGCTATGTGAGACTGCCCCTGTATAAACCACCATAAAGCCTTGTCTACACAGGGGACTATGTGAGACTGCCACGGTATAAACCACAATAACGCCTTGTCTACACAGGGCACTATGTGAGACTGCCCTTGTATAAACCACAATAAAGCCTTGTCTACACAGGGCACTATGTGAGACTGCCCCTTTATAAACCACAATAACGCCTTGTCTACACAGGGCACTATGTGAGACTGCCCCATGTATAAACCACAATAAAGCCTTGTCAACACAGGGCACTACGTGAGACTGCCCTTATATAAACCACAATAACGCCTTGTCTACACAGGGCGCTATGTGAGACTGCCCCTGTATAAACCACCATAAAGCCTTGTCTACACAGGGCACTATGTGAGACTGCCACGGTATAAACCACAATAATGCCTTGTCTACACAGGGCACTATGTGCGACTGCCCTTGTATGAACCACAATAAAGCCTTGTCTACACAGGGCACTATGTGAGACTGCCCCTGTATAAACCACAATAACGCCTTGTCTACACAGGGCACTATGTGAGACTGCCCTTGTATAAACCACAATATAGCCTTGTCTACACAGGGTACTATGTGAGACTGCCCCTGTATAAACCACAATAAAGCCTTGTCTACACAGGGCACTATGTGATACTGCCCCTGTATGAACCACAATAAAGCCTTGTCTACACAGGGCACTATGTGAGATTTCCCCTGTATAAACCACAATGAAGCCTTGTCTACACAGGGCGCTATGTGAGACTGCCCCTGTATAAACCACCATAAAGCCTTCTCTACACAGGGCACTATGTGAGACTGCCACGGTATAAACCACAATAACGCCTTGTCTACACAGGGCACTATGTGAGACTGCCCTTGTATAAACCACAATAAAGCCTTGTCTACACAGGGCACTATGTGAGACTGCCCCTGTATAAACCACAATAAAGCCTTGTCTACACAGGGCACTATGTGAGATTTCCCCTGTATAAACCACAATGAAGCCTTGTCTACACAGGGCGCTATGTGAGACTGCCCCTGTATAAACCACCATAAAGCCTTGTCTACACAGGGCACTATGTGAGACTGCCACGGTATAAACCACAATAACGCCTTGTCTACACAGGGCACTATGTGAGACTGCCCTTGTATAAACCACAATAAAGCCTTGGCTACACAGGGAACTATGTGAGACTGCCCCTGTATAAACCACAATAAAGCCTTGTCTACACAGGGCACTATGTGAGACTGCCCCTGTATAAACCACAATGAAGCCTTGTCTACACAGGGCGCTATGTGAGACTGCCCTTGTATAAACCACCATAAAGCCTTGTCTACACAGGGCACTATGTGAGACTGCCACGGTATAAACCACAATAAAGCCTTGTCTACACAGGGCACTATATGAGACTGCCCCTGTATAAACAATAATAAAGCCTTGTCTACACAGGGCACTACGTGAGACTGCCCCTGTATAAACCACAATAAAGCCTTGTCTACACAGGGCACTACGTGAGACTGCCCTTGTATAAACCACAATAACGCCTTGTCTACACAGGGAACTATGTGAGACTGCCCTTGTATAACCCACAATAAAGCCTTGTCTACACAAGGCACTATGTGAGACTGCCCTTGTATAAACCACAATAAATCCTTGTCTACGCAGGGCACTACATGAGACTGCCTCTGTATACACCCCCACAATAAAGCCTTGTATACACAGGAGCGCTATGCCAGACCATCCCTGTATGAACCATTAAATGTTGCCTGCTTCTACTGACGGGAATCGAAGACATTGTCCATCAGCCCGTGACTTTTCTTTAGAAGGCGCACAAGTGGACAAGTGTTAGCTAGTCGCATGGAGTAGCGAGTAGCCACCCCAGAATGCAACACGGCGACTAACGCCCAGTGCAGCCTGGACTCTAGAGACAGCAGACGACATTTACTAGATAACAGTGAATTCGCTCGGCAGGCAGCAGGTAGTCAGACCCCATACCTTGGCACACCGCGTTCGTACTGTCACGTGAGTAATAGCCAATCAGAAACACTGTTGTATTCATTGATGCATTATGTCCATCACCAACCAATCAGATAGGGCGAACTGCGTGCACAGCGCGCCGGACGTGTATATGGCCTGTTAATACTGCAGCTGCATGCCCGGAAAGAACGGGTGACGTAGGAAAGGTCTCAGATGAACGGCGCCTGCATCACGACGCCGCACGTCAAGTGCAGCCTGCATGCAGGGCTGGAGGCTGAGGTTCGTGACAGGATATCTAAATGTTTGTTTGTTGCTTTATGTCCTAGCACCATATAAGGTCATATCAGGACGGGTACCAACTGATGGCACTGCACACTCATGGAGACTTCATAGTGTTACCTCACTGGGAAATCAGGATAATGGCACCATGATCCAATATCCCACAAGTCACAATATCCTGATATTGTGTTAACCAATTCTTGTCCGATCCTAGTAATGACGAGCCCCGAGTTAGCTCGTGACAAGTATCAATTCTATATTGCCCCTGTCACAAACACGTTAGTGGATGCAGTTGAACGTAGTTGAACGTAGTTGAACGTAGTTGAACGTAGGTGAACATAGTGGAGGCTAACGTGGGTCAAACATGGTGTAAGTATGTTAAACTACGTTCAAATATGTCAAGGTATGCCAGGTTTTGGTAGAGATAAATACATTATGGTACGGCTAAATAGGTTACGGTACGGCTAAATATGTTACGGTATGGATAAATACGTTACGGTACGGATGCCGGTATGTTCAACTACGTTCAACTACATTCAACTATCTTAACCTCCACTACTTTCACTTATGTCCACTAACGGCTATGTGACCAGGGCTTCGTCCAAGTAAGCTAGAGTATGCTACAGCATGCTAGAGTACGCTAGCATATGCTAGAGTATGCTAGAGTATGCTAGAGTATGCTAGAGTATGCTAGATTATGCTAGAGTATGTTAGATTATGCTAGAGTATGCTAGAGTATGCTAGAGTATGCTAGAGTACATTAGCATCACGGATGCAAATTCAGCCTCTAAAGTAGCACTCTTTTGAACATGTGCAAAGATTAAATCGGAACTCACGGCCCACCCACGATATTACCAAGGAGAAGTATGGATGCCGGTATGTTCAACTACGTTCAACTATGTTCAACTACCTTCAATACCTTCAATTACCTTCAACTACGTTCAACTACCTTCAACTACCTTCAACTACCTTCAACTACCTTCAACTACCTTCAACTACCTTCAACTACCTTCAACTACCTTCGACTACCTTCGACTACCTTCGACTACCTTCTACTACCTTCGACTACCTTCGACTACCTTCAACTACCTTCAACTACCTTCAACTACCTTCAACTACCTTCAACTACCTTCAACTACCTTCATCTACCTTCAACTACCTTCAACTACCTTCAACTACCTTCAACTACCTTCAACTACCTTCGACTACCTTCGACTACCTTCGACTACCTTCGACTACCTTCGACTACCTTCGACTACCTTCAACTACCTTCAACTACCTTCAACTACCTTCAACTACCTTCAACTACCTTCAACTACCTTCAACTACCTTCAACTACCTTCATCTACCTTCAACTACCTTCAACTACCTTCAACTACCTTCAACTACCTTCAACTACCTTCAACTACGTTAGCCTCCTCTACATTTAACGACGTCCACTAACGTGTATGTGACCGGGCCTATAGACATTGGTTTGAGTCGGCTGGGATCCGAATTCCCGACATTCTGCACGGGAAGCCTGCGCTCTACCGATTCGGTGGCCGCGTCCGGTGTATGGAAAAGTAAGCCCCTGCATACTTTTGAAGAAGGAAATCTCGCCTGACGCCTGAGTGAACATGAGTCTGGCTTCTGCCCGGGCTGCCTTTACCGGGTTGTGGAACACTCACTACCCGTAATGCATCCAACACTGCCGGAAGTGATGCTGATCCAGAACGAGGCTTGAACCCTGACCCCACCAGAATCCATCAAACTGCATATGCACTCCTCGACGGAAACTAATCCCAACTCAACTAATAATGGAGGTTAATTGTGTCAATATGAATGCACTCTAATAGTCTGGGATCCACAACCAGAAAAATAATTTTGATGTGACACCCCTGCTATAAAATTGTTGGCAATTGGATTATGTCTATAGGGGTCTTGGACATCTGAAAAGTGAATTTGGACACTTTGAATGTATTGCGCAAATTCGGTAGACACCGTTTTTTGACGATAGGGTGTGATGACACCAGCCGCCTAATTCCGGGGTAGGGGAAACTAAATCTAGTATATCATCACAACGCAAGACTCTACTGCAACAAATTACCACTCATTCTTTTGGTATGGATGTAGGCTAAAACAATAAGCAGAGTAGATTCTGATTGGATGAACCTCAAGGTCACTAGAGGTCAAAAGGTCACGAAGGTTGTGGCATGCCCAAGATCTGGGACTACCATCAAAGAAGTGCCTATTAATATACCGTATCATAAGTTTTTTCACTAAAATACTGTTTCAGTCAACTCCTTAGATCCCCCTGATGATCTTAGAAAAGGGATGTGAGGATTGGCAAAGAACTAATGGCCCCCTGTACATCTTTTACTAAGCGATATTTCAGAAAAAAGCCAAATTCAGTGAATTTTCCTTCGTACATTTTATTGATATAACTCTCATTATCCAATAGTTTTTTGTTATTATTTGTGAAACTATCAGTAGAAAACATCTGAACTATCTGGAGATAAGAAAAAAAAAACTTAATAAGCAGTATGTTGTCATCCCAAGTTCATCATTCTAACAATAACATATAATGTTCCGATTACAACTACACCTAGTAGAAAATATACTTTGTTCTTGGTTACCTAGTCCTCATCACTTTCATTGTCTTCAGTCAGTCGCCCACATTTGTTTGGGTCCCCATTGCAGGTGCATGCAATAATGCATGCCGATCCAGCCTTTGCACACAAACAGTTCCTTAAACAGCCCTTCTTGCACTTGCAGTACGTCAGTTTTGCCACTGCAGGTTTGTTTGGCTTGCTCTTCATGACAGGAACTAATCTTCCTTTGTCCATATATCTGCCATACTGTTCAGGTGGGAGAAGAGTTGGATTGCTTAGATGGGCCTGTTTGTAGAGGCTAATGTTGCAAAGACTCCTGAGAATGTGGAAATGAAATGCATCTTCAGTGGGAGGTAGAGAGCGGAGGTCCCGTTTGCTTGACGCAAATAAATGGGCTCGTAACCTATCTAAAGATGAATATCCTGCCCTTCCATACAAATCACATAAGAAATCATGTGCTTCTTTGTACAACGTATCATCTAGGTACACAGTGTCATGAGCGAAATTTGTCAATGCTGGCATTGAACCGACATGCTGCATTGCTACAATTGCTGCCCTTTTTTTTCCTCTTCTGTATGGATAACTCAATGAGTCACAGCCGGACATGACATACAAAGTGAGTAATGTGGCTGTTAGTTCCATTAAATTTTTTCCCACCACTTTCGCCAATTCCACAACCAAGTCATGAATGGGCAGGAAGAGTACATTCTTTTCCACCCATAGGTTTACAATGTGTGGAAGCTGAGGATAATGGTACATAGCAAGCATGATGATATCTGTGTCGGTTGCGTGGATAACAAATATGCTCCTGTCTTGGCAGCTAGGAAGATGTGCGATGATTCTCGTGTCGGCTTCCTCATGCATTTGGCAGCACAGCTCCTGCATCACATTGGTGCCGCTGTTGGTCACACATATTCCCTCTGTGTTAACTCCTATTATAAGGGTAAACCCATCTGGCAGGGATACAGACTGCGACCAAGAAGATGACAGGTATGAGAGCAGGTTTGCCTTGTTTTTAGGGTTCGAAAGGAATGTTTTCCACACAGGTATTTTCATGTTATGAGCAGGAATATACTCCGGTGAGTTTGCTCCCATTTCCCGTCTATGGCGCTCATCACTCTTTAGGGTCATTGAACCAAAGTCATATCTATCGCCCACAAAATGCACTTCTGAACAATGTTTGGGTTTCATACTTAAAATCTTGTTTTTGTACCTCTCCTGAAGTTCGCCAAAATCACTTGCCCCAAGGGTCTGAAAATGTTGCACGAATGCCATGGCATCAATAACATACACCGGTTCCGATTCGGAGGGAGGCAACACTTTCATTGGTTCCCATGAATCCTTAACCTTGTTTTGAAGAGTTCCCATAAAGTCAGATTTAGTTACTTTGTGCATGGTAAATCCCCCAGTGTTGTCTGGCTCAAATAACGATGGTGGATTGTCACTCCATTCGTAACTGAAGGCTTCAATTCTTGCCTCGTCACTCAACTCATGTGTAAAGCAAAGGGCCCTAGTAACCGAGCTTTCCTCAGAAATTAATTGTTTTACAGAGTCCTGCTTTTTTTTGCCTTGCTTCTGTTGTGTGGCAAAAGTCATTATCTTAGGGGTGATAATTTGGTCAACATCGGTTTTGCTGGCAGCCATCATTTCCTCTAACCCAAGTTTTTTGGTGCCCACGAGTAGTGTTGAAACAAGCATTTCTCCCGTTGCAATGTTAACTAACTTATCATCTGTGAGGGAAGCAGCAAACAGATTTCTCATTTTCTCTGCCACAGTGTCTCTGATTTTCAATACCTTTACCATATCATCTTTATTCATTTTCTCATGATGATCTGATTGAGAAGACTCCATATGTACCATCTGCTTCACACTCTCAGAGATCGCTGTTAGGAATGGCATGGTTTTTATGTATTTCTCTCTAGTTAATTCTGCCTGGGTAATGCCCTTGAATAGGCTTGTCTTCCCTTCCTTGTTGTAAGTTTGTTCCAATGCAAGGGCTGTCCATACTCCATTAAAGTCTCCATCCATCTTGTGCGCTGCAAAATTACCCGCTTCAAATTCCTTGTGTACTTCAGGCGCAGTGTTAGCGAGGTCATTCATTTCACTTAGATAAATTGGCAGACATGACATGTACTTGCTATGTCCAGAACAGACCATGTATGGTAGCATGTTTTGTGCCTCGAGCAGATGTTGTTTCCAAATGCCAACTCTTTCAGCATGGATATAATGTTTCAAAATGAGCATCATTTCAATATACATTCCCCATAACCGAGCTGTTATACCCAATGTATTCTCAAAGTTCTTCCAGTGAGATTGAACTAATCTTAGACTTGTCGTGACATCACCAACATGTTTTGTAACACTGTCTTTGTCCTTCATTTCAAAGGCTGCCCTGAGACATTCCAACAGTCATGACAAAGGTGAGAGTAAGTCAAGTTCATCTTCTTGCAACAACCATTGCTCAAAGGCTTCCCACTTGAGCATAAAGAATGCCTCACTGAGCAAGGAATGGTAACAAACCATTTTATAATAGTCCTTCCCTGCCATCACTTTATTAGCTGTTCCTCTACCACATATGTCACTTGCAACTAGTATGTCTTCAATGCCGCTTTCTTTCATGAAGAAACCAATGGACCCCAAAAAGTTCTGTGCAATATGGAATCCGCCCAATCGTACTATAACATCTTTATATCTGGCAGGCTCCTTTTTCACCAAGCCTTTTATGATATCATATATTGCCTGGTCACATGTTACCACAGTCTTTGACAGGCCCTATTTCAGATTCAGTGTAACAAAGTAGTCAAGAGAGGTTTTGACAACATCTGGATTTGTAGGTGTTTGAGGATACATTGGACCATAGCCAATTTTTGTTTTCTGTGTCTGTTTCCTGGAATAAAATTCAAAGAATGCATTCCATTTTGGTGTACAACAAACACTTTCATCTTCACCTATCATCATCTGGGTTGGGAACATCCGAAGTAGAAACCAGACAATGTTTTCATCAACCAAATCATCACTGCTTATATTGCTGCCACAGCTAATCTCTGTACCACATAACGATCTAGCCTCTTTTCGGTCCTTCAGTGATAGATTACTTACAACTGGTTCAAATTTAACAGCTTCCTTAATTGTTACTTGTCTTGTTTTCTGAAGAGGAACTTTTCCAGTCCCAACATTATTCTCCTTATCATTTGTATACTGATAGATAATATTTGTAGTTGCATCAAGACTACCACCATCCTCGGTTTCTGAATGAAAGTTCAGGTTATCAAAAGCATACTGCGCAAATTGACCATGAACATTGGACGGAATAAAAATACCTTCTCTTTCTTCCCGTTCAGTAACCTCATTAGCTATGGTTGTCAGGTAACGTTGGGCACTGGCATAGCTAATGCTATTACCAAATCGGTTTAACATTGTTACAATATTTTTATTACGCGTTTCTTTGAGAATATGCAGAGCAACTCCTCTGTGTTTAGGCATAACCTGTGTACCAAGATACCCAATAATGTCCTGGGCTAGGTTCAACACATTCTCTTTGTCATTTTTCGGAAGATGAACTTTTCCATCATCGCCGAGGCTATCATCATTGTCAGTAATTAGCCATGCCATTAGATTGTACTTTACATAACGTCTAGGGCAACTCAAGAACGCACACCAACTTCAAAGAGGCCTAACACCAACATCCTGTCAAGCAGCCATGTGCCAGTGATGAATCTGCCCGATTCATCACTGGCTATTAGATTTCGCTGCTCGATTTTCGCATCTATGTGCGTTCTTGAGTTGCCCTAGACATAAGAGGCACTGAACGCACATGTATACATGTGCATTCTGCATGGTATATTTGTCCATGTGTTGATGGGTGTCGTGGCCTATTCAATGCTGTGGGTTGTATTCAGGCACGTATTGGTAGCTAGAACCAGAACTAAAATGTTATTACTAGTACGTACCAATTTAAAAACTGTGGCACTGGCTATATATCATTCTTGAAAATTATTTCTTTTTAGGAGAATTTACAAACCCCTTTTAGACCTGTCCTAGTATGCTATATTAGTTAATGGCTGAAATAAATGGATTGTTACGCACATTTTATTTGACTTAAATGGATCTGTCAAAAACTAATGGTTTTAGATATTTTTCCAAAACATAACTTAGAAATATGTCTACAGGACGCCATTTATTCTATATGAGCCTTGACACCCCTTTCCTAAAAACATCACAGGGATCTAAGGAGTTGATTGAAACAGTATTTTAGTGAAAAAACTTATGATACGGTATATTAATAGGCACTTCTTTGATGAAAGTCCAGGATTTCTGGAATACCACAACCTTCACAACCTTTTGACCTCTAGTGACCTTGAGGTTCATCAAATCAGAATCTACTCTGCTTATTTTTTTAGCCTACATCCATACCAAAGGAATGAGTGGTAATTCGTTGCAGTAGAGTCTTGCGTTGTGATGATATACTAGATTTAGTTTCCCCTACCCTGGAATTAGGTGGCTGGTGTCGTCACAGCCTATCGTCAAAAAACGGTGTCTACGGAATTTGCGCAATACATTCAAAGTGTCCAAATTCACTTTTCAGATGTCCAAGACCCCTATAGACATAATCCAAGTGTCAACAATTTTATAGCAGGGGTGTCACATCAAAACCCTTATTTTGCACATTTTCTGGTTGTGGATCCCAGACTATAATGAATGATTCACAATTATTGAAATAGTCTATGTTGGACAGAAGGGAGTATTGGCTATTCTGTATCTTTAGATATATAAATAAATGTCGATTTACATGTTATATAAAGACATTATATAAATATTATTTAATGGAGGTCCTATAGCTTTCGTCCAGAAATGCTCAATCGCCACGCCCGCTCTCAAATGCAGTGGCCTGGGCGACTTGGGTTTGCACTCAGGTGGGCAAACCCGTGGCGAGCTGCTGGCGAGCAGGCCCAATCACTACCATCTCGTCGGAAATGTTGACCATTAATAAAATGGCATGCTAAATTTGTTGGCCAGCCAGAGGTATCAATCTCAACCAACATACGTGTTACGTGGTCTCTTACGGAGTCGATAATAAAACACACAAACATTGCGTAGCCTTTTATCATTTTAAAGTAATAATCCCCTGAACATCTTCAATGTCTAGATATATCAACCTACGTGTGAAGCTTGACCTTTAACACAGAAACCAGAAAATGCTTAACCCAGTGCCTAGGATTTAAGACTATTTACAAAACATATACTTAGAGCGTATTTCATTATAGACAAACTGAAGATCAACATTTAATTTGCTAGACCTTTGGAGGAGACGCGACCAGCAAAGTGTGAAGTGTGTGCACCCACGTGAGATAATGTTGATGAATGTCACCCTTGGGTTATAATCAATTTAACTGTATATTCTCACATAACTCATACACTATCGATGTGAAATAATTCCGTTCTTTGGCAGACATGTAATATGTATTACTGACATTGTAATTGTATTACGTTTAAAATATCACAGGACGTAAAGGGAAGACTTTTACGAGTTGACAAATGAGAATGAGTTGTTGGGTTCCAAGCCGAGTTCATGACTTGTGAGTTTGTTTGTTGTTGTTTTACGTCCTAGCAACATCTAAGGTCATATCAGGACGGGTACCGACTTGTGACAGTGCGCACTCATGGCGACTTTATAGTGCTGTCCCACTGGGAAACCAGGCCGCTGCCACCATGACCTGGTATCCCACATGACTTGTGAGGACGGACCGTATAAGGGACAAAGTAGGTTGAAAAAGGCAAACTTCCATTTCCGGTATATCAATAATCAACATCACCCCTAACTCTAGGAGCACCGCAGCCTCAGCAACTGGACGGTCTCCAGGGGCAACTACTCCTGTACACCTCCAGTGTGGTACACCCCCACCACCTCACCCCCTCACCCCCTCACACCACTTACACACGTCCCTCACCCCCTCACCCCCTCACACCACTTACACACGTCCCTCACCCGCTCACCCCCTCACACCACTTACACACGTCCCTCACCCCCTCACCCCACTCACACAACCTCACTCACCCCCAAACCCCGCTCTCACACACCTCCCCCACCCCAATCACACACACGTCCCTCACCCCCTCAACCCACTTACACACGTCCCTCACCCCCTCACCCCCTCACCCCAATCAGACACACCTCCCTCACCCCCAAACCCCACTCTCACACACTTCCTCAACCCCTCACCATCTTAGTATTACTTCAGCTTTAAATACATGCTGAATGTTCGCTCCTCCTTCTTTGACCTCCCGTCAACGCACTAACTCTTCCCCGCTCCACTTGGCTGTGTTTGTGAGTCGCCCCCCCCCCATCCCCCGCCCCTCCACGGGCGGGGCGGGGCAAGGCGGGGCGGGTCTGGACGAGGGCGGGGCGGGGCAAGGAGTGTCTGTGGTCAAGCGGGGCTGCTGGCCTTGGGGTTGGCGCTGCAGTTTTGCAGTTTTTAAGAATAAATGTGTTAGTAATACGAGCTGCAGTGGCGCAGTGTACTAACAATTCACCACCACCGAGCCGAAGGCGGGAGGCAGCGGGTGCTGACTGCGGTGAAGACTGGACCGGGGCCCGTGAGGAGGGGACAGAAGGTCTTCTGACTGGACGTCGGTTAGGTTATATTGGACGGACAACTCAGTGAATGACTAGTGAAGCAGGGCCGAGCCGTACGACCAGGGACCCGGAAATAGGGCGGCTTTGGTTTCCTGGTCGGTATTAATAGTGGCCCGGCTATTTGCGGGCGGGTTGTGGTGGTGGGCGGAGGGCGGAGGGAGAGATGGGCGAGGGGGGGAGGGGAGGGGGAGGGCGGAGGGAAGGGGAAGTGGCGGAGGGCGGCGGGAGGGACGGGCGAGGGGAGGGGAAGGGAAAGGGTAAAGAGGGCCGGGTGAGGGGAGGGGAATGGGGCGAAGAGGGCACAGTGAGGCGAGGGGAGGGGAAAGGGACGAGGGGAGGGGGATGAGGAGGGGGACGGGAAGGGGCGGAAAGGAAGGAGGCGGCGCAAAGGAGAGACGTGAGGGTGAGGGGCGAGGAGAGAGAGGTGAGGGTGAGGGGCGAGGCTGAGGGCTGAGAATGAGGGTAAAGGACAGGGCAGTGAGTGACGGCACGGGTGGAGGTTGACGGAGATGGGCGAGGTGAAGTGAGGTGAGGCGAGGCGAGATGAGGCGAGGCCAGGTGAGGCGAGGCGAGATGAGGCGATGCGAGACGAGGTGAGGTGAGGCGAGGTGAGGTGAGGAGAGGTGAGGTGAGGCGAGATGAGGTGAGGTGATGTGAGGCGAGGTGAGGCGAGGCGAGGTGAGGTGAGGCGAGGCGAGGTGAGGTGAGGGGAGGCGATGTGAGGTGAGGCGAGGCGATGTGAGGTGAGGTGAGGTGATGTGAGGCGAGGCGAGGTGAGGTGAGGTGAGGCGAAGCGAGGTGAGGTGAGGTGAGGCGAGGCGAGATGAGGTGAGGTAAGGTGAGGTGAGGCGAGGTGAGGTGAGGCGAGGTGAGGTGAGGTAAGGTGAGGTGAGGTGAGGCGAGACGAGGTGAGGTGAGGTGAGGCGAGGTGAGGCGAGCCGAGGTGAAGCGAGGTGAGGTGAGGTGAGGCGAGGTGAGGTGAGGCGAGGTGAGGTGAGGTGAGGCGAGGTGAGGTGAGGTGAGGCGAGGCGAGGTGAGGTGAGGCGAGGCGAGGTGAGGTGAGGCGAGGTGAGGCGAGACAAGGTGAGGGGTGGGGGTAATGAGGCATTGAGAGGGAAGGAGGCGAAGGGTGACAGCGTGGTGAGGGTGTGGTGACAGGAGGTGGCGACAGGAGGTGAAGGTGCATATGTAGGTGACGATTGTGTGACAGTGACTGGAAGTGAGCAGTGAGGATTGTGTGATGGTAACAGGAGGGAGTGTGAACAATGAGTGGTGAATGTGACAGTGACAGTGAGTGTGAGGTTGGGCAGTGAGGATAGTATGTGACAGTGACAAGACATGAGGGTGAGGAGTGAGGATTTGTGGTGACAGCAGGTTTGGGAGGTTTATGGTGACCCGGGACAGGTGGGAGTGACAGTTACATCTGGTTGGGGTGACTGGTGAGAGGTGGGTGGGTCTGTGGACACAGTGAGTGGATGCAGTGAGTGGTTGCAGTGAGTGGATGCAGTGAGTGGATGCAGTGAGTGGATGCAGTGAGTGGATACAGTGAGTGGATGCAGTGAGTGGATACAGTGAGTGGATGCAGTGAGTTGATACAGTGAGTGCATGCAGTGAGTGCATGCAGTGAGTGGATACAGTGAGTCAGTGAATGCAGTGAGTGGACACAGTGAGTGCATGCAGTGATTGGATACAGTGAGTGGTTCCAGTGAGTGGAGGCAGTGAGTGGATGCAGGGAGTAGATGTAGTAAGTGGATCTAGTGAGTGAATACAGTGAGTGCATGTAGTGAGTGGATCCAGTCAGTGGACACAGTGAGTGGATGCATGGATGCAGTGAGTGGATGCTGGGAGTGGATGCAGTGAGTGGATGCAGTGAGTGGATGCGGTGAGTGGATGCAGTCAGTGGACACAGTGAGTGGACAGGGTGAGTGGAGACAGTGAATGGATGCAATGTGTGGATGCAGTCAGTGGACACCGTGACTGGACACAGTGAGTGGATGCAGTGAGTGGATACAGTGAGTGCATATATTGAATGGATGCAGTGAGTGGATGGAGTGAATGGATACAGTGAGTGAATGCAGTGAGTGGATGCCGTGAGTGGATACCGTCTGTGGATGCAGTGAGTGGTTGCAGTGAGTGGATGCTGTGAGTGCATACAGTGAGTGGTTGTATTGAATTGACACAGTGAGTGGATACAGTGTGTGGATATACTGAGTGGATGCATTGAGTGGATGCAGTGAGTGGATGTAATGAGTGGATGCAGTGAGTGGATGCAGTGAGTGGATGCAGTGAGTGGATGCAGTGAGTGGATGCAGTGAGTGGATGCACTGAGTGGACACAGTGAGTGGATGCAGTGAGTGGATGCAGTGAGTGGATAGCATGAGTGGATACAGTCTGTAGATACAGTGAGTGGACACAGCGAGTGGATGCAGTGAGTTGATGCTGTGAGTGGATACAGTGTGTGGATATACTGAGTGGATGCAGTAAGTGGATGCAGTGAGTGGACACAGTGAGTGGACACAGTGAGTGGATGCAGTGACTGGACACAATGAGTGGACGCAGTGTGTGGACGCAGTGAGTGGATGCAGTGAGTGGACGCTGTGGGTGGATGCAGTGAATGGATGCAATGTGTAGATAGCATGAGTGGATGCAGTCTGTGGATACAGTGAGTGGACACAGTGAGTGGATGCAGTGACTGGATGCAGTGTGTGGATAGCATGAGTGGATACAGTCTGTGGATACAGTGAGTGGACGCAGTGAGTGGATGCAGTGAGTGGACGCTGTGAGTGGATGCAGTGAATGGATGCAGTGAGTGGATGCAGTGAGTGGATGCAGTGCGTGGACATAGTGAGTGGACACAGTGAGTGGATGCAGTGAATGGATGCAGTGAGTGGACACAGTGAGTGGACACAGTGAGTGGATGCAGTGAGTGAATGCTGTGAGTGGATGCAGTGAGTGGATGCAGTGTGTTGACACAGTGAGTGGATGCAGTGAGTGGTCACAGTGAGTGGAGGAGTGAGTAGAAGCAGTAAGTGGATGCAATGAGTGGATACAATGTGTGGACATATTGAGTGGATGCAGGGTTTGGATGCATTGAGTGGATGCAGTGAATGGATGTAGTGAGTGGATGCATTGAGTGGATGTAGTGAGTGAATGTAGTCAGTGGATGCAGTCAGTGGATGCAGTGAGTGGGTGCAGAGAGCGGCCACCGTGAGTGGATGCAATCGGTGGACGCAGTGAGTGGATAGAGTGAGTGGATACAGTGAGTGAATGCAGTGAATGGACGCAGTGAGTGGATGCAGTGAGTGGGCACAGAGAGTGGCCACAGTGAGTGGATGCAATCGGTGGACGCAGTGAGTGGATAGAGTGAGTGGATACAGTGAGTGAATGCAGTGAATGGATGCACTGAGTGGAAGCAGTGAGTGAATGCAGTGAGTGGATACAGTGAGTGAATGCAGTGAGTGGACACAGTGAGTGGACGCAGTGAGTGGATGCAGTGAGTGGAAGCAGTGAGTGGATGCAGTGAGTGGATACAATGTGTGGATGCAGTGAGTGGATGAATTGAGTGGACACAGTGAGTGGACACAGTGAGTGGATGGAGTAAGTTGACACAGTGAGTGGATGGAGTGAGTTGACACAGAAGGTGGATGCAGTGAGTGGATGCAGTGATTGCACATGGTCAGTGGATGCAGTGAGTGGATGCAGGATACAGTGTGTGGACTCAGTGTGTGGACTCAGTGAGTGGATGCAGTGAGTGGATGCAGTGAGTGGACACAGTGAGTGGATGCAATGAGTGCATGCAGTGAGTGGATGCAGTGAGTGGGCACAGTGAGTAGATGCAGTGACTGGATGCAGTGCTTGAACGCAGTGAGTGCATGCAGTGAGTGCATGCTTATGATTGATTGGTTGATTGGTGGTTGCTTTACGCCGTGTCGGCAGCATAGGCCATATTCACGGTGAGAAATGTTTGCTTTTTGTTCAAACCATCGCTTTTACATGTAAAAGCAGACAATCAATTATGTGCCAATAGACACTAATTAAATTAGAAAGCTCACAATCATATATTTGTGGTCAAGGGAAACAAATTCCCATAGAAAAAGAAAAGTTTTATTAATAATTGATAGAATCCATTTACTAAACTATATAAGGTGGTACTGTCCAGCTGCCCTCAAAAAGTCTAAAATGTTTTCCTGTTTTACCTTAGTAAAAAGGTCATGCATACTGTCTGCAGTGTAGAACCATAGGCGCAGGGCCAACAAATCAACGCAACTTAATAAAATGTGTTTGAGTGTCAGTGGGGACTGACACCCAATACATTCAGGGGGAGGTTCCCCCTTGAGCAGAAAAGCATGTGTAAGCCACGAGTGGCCAATACGGCAGCGGCTAAGGACCACTTGGTCCCGCCGACCTCCCGCATGAGTCTGTGGTGGCTTTCCCACAGATGGTTCAATTTCTTTAAGTTTATTAATGTTTTCATCCCACTCATGTTGCCATTTGGATTTTATGTGGGTGGCTATTAGTGGTTTCAGATCAGAGTGAGGGATCAGACACGGTTCAAGATCACAGTTCAGGGCCTTCTTCGCAGCCCGATCAGCTCGTTCGTTTCCTTGTATGCCGGCATGGCCAGGCACCCAGCACAGGTGGATATCATACCCATCCGTTGTCAGTTGGTTCATTTTATAAATGACCGTTGCTAGAATAGGGTGATTCATTTTCAGTCCAGCAACAGCCAGGAGGCAAGAGAACGAATCACTGTATATAACATAGTTAGTGTGGTTGGATACCTTGATACACTCCAAAGCGAGAAGGAGTGCTCGGGCTTCTGCAGTGAAAATCGAGCTCTGATCGGGCAAACGTACACCAAATTTTTCCCGTCGGCAGACTGCCGCAGCAGCTACCCGGCTTTGGTCTTTCGAACCATCAGTGAATATGGAGAGGTGGTCTGCAAACTGGCCTTGAATCTCTGCATGCAGTCCTTGGTACTCGAGTGGATGTGTCCCAGACTTCCTCAGTTCCGTGAGTCGGAGGATAACCGATGGCTTTCTCAACGACCACGGGGGATGTTCTGGGACTTTGGCATCCTCCAACACGTCCAAATCCACGCCCAAGGCCTCCAAATGAGGTTTCATTCGGAGCCTCAGTGGCTGGATGTAATTTGGCCTGGCTTCATACCTGGATTCGTCATGTTGCTCGAATAGACAATTGTGTGCAGGATTCAATGCATTAGTTTTTATCTTTACTATTGCATGGCCAGTTTGATTCTCCTGTTGTTAAGTGATGGTTCATTGGCTTCGACATAAAGGCTCTGAACTGGTGAGGCGCGGTAGGCCCCAAGGGCCAGCCGCAGTCCCTGGTGGTGGATCGTGTCTAGCAGCCCAATATATGATTTCCTTCCGGAACTGTATACTATGCTGCCGTAATCCACTCGTGAACGAACCAAGGTTCTGTACACGGAGAGCAGAACATCTCTGTCCGCTCCCCACTCTGAGCTGGACAGCACCCTCAGAATATCCAGCGCTTTCAGGCATCTTGTTTTCAGGTACTTTATATGTGGCACAAAAGACAGTTTTGCGTCGAGAATGAGGCCCAGAAATTTGGTTTTCTCAACGACTTTAATGGGATCCCCATCCAGGGTCAGCTCCGGTTCTGCATGTTTTGGTCTTGGAAAATTTGAAACCGTTCAGAACTGACCATCGATGGATCCCATTTATGCTTGGTTGTAGCTGTCTCTCTATGACATTCATGTTAGCACCGCTGTAATATAAAACAAAGTCGTCCACGAAAAGACTACAGGAGACCCCCCGCTTTACAGCAGCAGCAATACCATTGACCTTGACCCCGAAAAGGGTCACGGCCAGTATGCTGCCTTGAGGTACTCCTAGTTCCTGTGAGTGTAGGCGGGAATAGGTAGTCTTGACACGGACGCGGAAATGCCTGAAGGCTAGAAAGTTCCTGATGAAAATTGGCAAGTGGCCACAAAGGCCAATCGCATGAAGATCCTCCATGATGCCATGCTGCCACGTTGTGTCATAAGCTTTTTCGAGGTCGAAAAAGACAGCCACAACGTGCTCCTTCTTAAGGAAAGCACCTCTTATGAAGGTCTCCATGCGCACCAAATGGTCGAGGGTGCTGCGGCCCCGTCTGAAGCCACATTGAAGGTTGGACAGGTGGTGTCCTGACTCCAGTAGCCAGATGAGGCGGTTGTTTACCATGCGCTCCATGGTTTTACAGATGCAGCTTGTAAGGGCTATGGGACGATAGTTGTGGGCTTCACTCTGGTCTTTACCAGGTTTGGGAATCGGTTTCACTGTCGCCTCCCGCCAAGAGGCGGGGACGACACCCGACTCCCAGATGTTGTTGAAAAGTTGAAGCAACAGTCTCAGTGCATGTTCAGGGAGATGTTTAAAAAATTGATAATGAATTCCATCAGGTCCAACTGCTGTGTCATGCGAGCTTTCCAAAGAACACCTCGACTCACCGATACTGAATGGGGAGTTGTGCTACTCGCCATCGGAAGAAAAGTCCAAGAGCTTTTGCTCTTGGCGTTCCTTGACCACCCGAAAGCCCGGGAGGCAGTTTGCCAAAGACGAGTTTCTAGCAAAGGTGCAAGCCAATTCTTCACTTATTTCGTCGAGTGATGTGAGAATGGTGCCATTGTGTTTCAAGTGCTGGACTACAGAAGAATCACCTCCCCTTCATTTGATTCTCCTGATCATTGTCCATACTTTGCCCAATGGCATGTGCATGGTGATGCAGAAACAAATTGTCTCCAACACTGCCTCCGCGCTTCTTTGATTGTTCTGCGAGCGCGAGCGCGCAGAATTCTAAAGAGCACCAGATTTTCAGCAGTCGGTCTCCTGTGGAATTTACGCTGAGCTTTCTCTCGTTCCTTAATAGCCCTCCTACAGCCGTCATCTAACCATGGAGGCATCAAACGCTTGGGAGTTGTCGAGGTCTTCGGAACAGTTTTCTCCGCGATCCATCTCAGCATCTCAATGAAGGCATCGATGTCACTGATGTCTGGAGTGAACTCCTCGCGACATAGGGTCTGGAAGGTGGGCCAGTCGGCTTTACAAAGCCGCCAGCTCCTCTCTCGCTCTACGGGAGATGCCCCACCGCAATTAAGAATAATTGGGAAGTGGTCGCTCCCGCAGAGCTCATCCCAGACCCTCCATGAAAAGTCCAGCGCCAGTTCTGGTTTACAATGCTGAGATCGATGGTGGAATATGTTCCGTAGCCAGGATGCAAATATGTGTATGAACCATCGTTCAATACACACAGAGCATGAGCGGCCACCAGGTCCTCAATTCTCTTGCCTTTAGCGTTCCTATTGTCCCCCCCCCCATAATGGGTTGTGGCCGTTAAAGTCACCCATAAGTAAATATGGGGACGGTAACTGGTCCACAAGGGCATCCAGTTCTTGTAAAGTGAGAACGGAGCTCGGAGGAATGTAAATGGAACAGAGATTTACAGTCTTATGCAGCATCAGACTAACAGCTACAACCTGTAGTTTTGTGTCTAACGCCACTGGCGTACACACCACATCACGTCTGACCAAGATGGAGGAGCTGCCAGCGGCTCGGTCTCCATCTGGTGCGTGCTTGTTATGAATGGTGTAGCCTTTAAGACTACAACTCTCAGAAGCTTTTATATAAGTTTCTTGTAGGCAAACAGCGAGTGGATTGAGGTTGCAACAAAGAAGAGACAACTCTTCGATGTTGCTCCTAAAACCTTGGCAGTTCCATTGAATAAGAGATGCACCTGTCACTGTCATTTTGGAGCAGTGACAGGTGTTCTCCCCCTCGCCTTTGGTTTGAGGGAGACTTCGACTGCGGGTTTCCACAGTCTCAGGCATCTCAATAACAGCCAGCACCCGATATCTATTTGATGTTAAGTTTTTGGAGATCGATGACCCCCTGGACGTTTTGTCCATAGGGGTCAAAGATCCCTTCGGAACTCGGTCCGACAAATTGTTCTTCTTCTTTTGGGCATCGCCGGCTCGGCCAGCGTCTGCACCGCAATACTAGTATTACTATTATTACTTTTGATCGAAACCGGCGTCAGATTTGGGACTGGGGTGAAGGCAGTGGGCTTCCCTCCAGTCAACCATGTCAGTTTAGTCTGGCATTCAATTGTCCTGTTGGAGGCTTTGGCTGCCGCAGCATAGCTCTTGGTGATTGGCGAGGGAATATTCACCTCAGCCAGCCTTCGAGCTTCTGGGTAGCTTTTCTTTTTTCCAGACAGGACAGTCTTTAGATATGGCCATATGGTCACCCAGGCAATTGGAACATTTTGCCTGTTTTTGACAACTGGTGTTGTCGTGACCTTATTGACCACACTTAAAACAGATGATTTCATTTTTGCATCTATCCTTGCCATGACCAAACTTCTGGCATTGGAAGCATCGAAGTGGGTTTGGGATGAAGACATCCACATTCACACTAAGGTATCCAATTTTCAAATTCTTGGGCGGAAAAGGCTTGCCAAACGTGAGGATATATGTCCCTGTTTTTATGGACTTGTTATCCCTCTTTATAACTATTCTTCGTATGTTTAACACTCCTTGAGACTTGAGCTCATGTGCTATCTCATCCTCATCAACACCATCAAGATCTCTAGTCCGGATTACTCCTTTGCTAGAGTTGAGAGTTCGATGAGGAGAGGCCTTGATGCCGACGCCTGCTAGCGTGCTTGCACGTAGCAGATTGTCGGCATGCGCTTTCTTAGCACACTCCACCAGAATATGTCCACTTCGTAGTTTCTTCACGTCTTTGACTATGCCAGCAATTCCCATAATGCCCTTGTGAATTGTAAAAGGGGAAACTTTGGCCACTGATGCCTAGTTATTCAATGATTCAATCATAATGAACCGTGGCCAATCATCAGCATTCGTACGTGAGTCCTAATCAGAGTCCGATTTTATTTCAGTGTCTGGTAATCTTTTCTTATTATTTGGGGGGTTTTGAGTATCCATATTGAATTGCTTTTGGTTCGTCATCCTCGCTCCCCACCCACCACGGAGCCCGCAGCACTGTGGTAACCGACAGATACACACCAGGGATACGAGGATAATATATGCTAGCATGGAGGCAAAAAAGCATAACCAGTACTAGATTGACCCTAGCCACCGCCTTCTAGGAAGTGAAGAATGAATTGGTAATTGTATAAATATAAATATAAATACAGTTGTTGTACTATATATATATCCATTCTCCATTAATCTACCTAGGGCTTGGCATGACCAGCCGATTGATTGGAACGGGCCATTCGAACCTCTCGCCTTGATGAAGTCGAGGCCAAACTGAAGTGTTGGTCCACAAGGAGCTTTGGCCCCTTGCAGTCCTCATGCACCAGGATCCCTTCCTCCACTGACACGAGTCGCGACTCACGGCAAACAAGCCGCCCCATTTGTCGCCTTTTATGATCTGCAAGGGGGTGCAAGGAAACTATTCTACCCCGGTTCCCCACGGCCAGAATGAGTGCATGCAGTGAGTGCCTGGTGTTCGCCGTTACCCACCTGTCTCTCCATGTCAGGCAGTGTCCATATTGTCTACACCTCACAGAGCAGCTCTCTGAAACCAACTCACCTGTTTGCAGAATCTGACTCTTGCACATAACAAGAAACTAGCAAACTCACTCACAAGTGTCACCGTTACAAAGTGACATCGTGGCTAACCTGGGACTTGAAACCACACTTCTGCCATTCCGGGACGAGTGTCGTAGCCATTAGACCATCACGACTCCCTGATGCAGTCCACCACACCTACCTGCTGCCCACGCTGCTCCTAGCCTGTGACATCAGCGCATACTCGGTATTGCGCCTCGTTGTCTCACTACATATTACACTAAGTGAAACTTTCTATCCTTATTGCAAGAACTGACCCATACCATTCAGGGATTCGAGAGCCACACCTGAACCAAGGCTTAGTGCACGTGTACCGGAAGTAGAACGATGCAAATAGACCCACTTCAATAAAACTTTCAACAGTGCATGGCCAACCGAGTACTTAGACCACAAAGCCGCCTTTCCCAGCTCCTTCAGCTGTGACGGTAACTAGCGTTTAGATGATGTCACCATGGTGTGGAGCTTGGATGACGTCACCATGTCGTGACGTACCTCTAATGGACGTGGCTACAGTGTGTGAGTGCCGTATTGATGCAGAGCAAGCACACTTGTCTGAATCCGTTCACCTGGGCTAATGCAGCAGTTGGTTGGCTAGTAGTGGTCTGCATTAACCTCTCAGGCAAGGAGCCACATAGACAGATGGGCATGGATAGGGTGATGACGTCAGGGAGCCTAGGTGGTGTAATGGTTATCACACTAGCCCCTAATGCAATAGATGTGGGTTCAATTCCTGCTCTAGGTGCAATATTACCCATTTTCATCACCACCCCCGACACACTTCTCCAAAACCTGAACCTTGTAAAGCCTAAAACCGCTGTGAGTGTATTTGTAAATGCATTGCCCGTATTTATGTAATTGTAAGCATTATGGACGTAAATCATTTTAAAAAGACATACAATTACAGGGGGGTGAGTGTAGTGGTCTGCACTGACCTTTAGGTAAGGATACACTCAGACAGGTAGGCATGGATAGGGTGATTGCATCAGGGAGCCTATGTGGCTTAGGGGTTAGCACACTAGCCTGGAAGGCAAGAGACGTGGGTTCGATTCTGCTCTAGGTGAAATATTTCCAATTATCATCACCACCACACCCACTATGCTACTACCCTATAGTGCAACAGCCCAACAGCCCAACAGCCCAACAGCCCAACAGCCCAACAGCCCAACAGCCCAACAGCCCAACAGCCCAACAGCCCAACAGCCCAACAGCCCAACATCCAAACACCCACAGCCCAACAGCAAAGCAAAAAAGCCCACAGCCCAGCAGCCCAGCAGCCCAGCAGCCCGGCAGCCCGACAGCCCGACAGCCCGACAGCCCAACATCCCAACAGCCCAACAGTCCAAC
Organism: Branchipolynoe longqiensis; assembly: GCA_030323885.1. Classification (NCBI taxonomy): domain Eukaryota; kingdom Metazoa; phylum Annelida; class Polychaeta; order Phyllodocida; family Polynoidae; genus Branchipolynoe; species Branchipolynoe longqiensis. The sequence continues at coordinate 259,075 of CM059203.1, forward strand.
AGCCCAACAGCCCAACAGCCCAACAGCTTAACAGCCTAACAGCCTAACATCCCAACAGCCCAACAGCCCACCAGCCCACCAGCCCACCAGCCCGACAGCCCGACAGCCCGACAGCCCGACAGCCCGACAGCCCGACAGCCCGACAGCCCGACAGCCCGACAGCCCGACAGCCCGACCAGCCCGACAGCCCGACACGCCCGACAGCCCGACAGCCCCCAACAGCGCAACAGCCCAACAGCCCAACAACAGCCCAACCCCAACCAACCCCAACGGTCCAATGGCCCAAAGGCCCCAACATCCCAACAGCCCCACAACAGCCCAACAGCCCAACAGCCCCACCCCCACCAACAGCCCAACAGCCCGGCAGCCAGCAGCCCGACACAGCCCGACACCCGACAGCCCGACAGCCCGACAGCCCGACACCCACGCACAGCCCGACAGCCCAACAGCCCAACAGCCCAACAGCCCAACAGCCCAACAGCCCAACAGCCCAACAGCCCAACAGCCCAACAGCCCAACAGCCCAACAGCCCAACAGCCCGACAGCCCGACAGCCCGACAGCCCGACAGCCCGACAGCCCGACAGCCCGACAGCCCGACAGCCCGACAGCCCAACAGCGCAACAGCCCAACAGCCCAACAGCCCAACGGCCCAACGGTCCAATGGCCCAAAGGCCCAACATCCCAACAGCCCAACAGCCCAACAGCCCAACAGCCCAACAGCCCGGCAGCCCGGCAGCCCGGCAGCCCAACAGCCCGGCAGCCCGGCAGCCCGACAGCCCGACAGCCCCCGACAGCCCGCACAGCCCGACATCCCGAACAGCCCGACAGCCCGACAGCCCCACCCAGCCCGACAGCCCAACACCCAACAGCCCAACAGCCCAAAAAAAAAAAAAAACCCCCACCCCCACACCCAACATCCCAACTCCCAACAGCCCAACATCCCAACAGCCCAACATCCCAACAAGCCAAACACAACAGCCCAACAGCCCCCAAACCCAAACACCCCAACAGCCCAACAACTGCCCAACTGCCCAACGGCCCAACGCCCAACGGCCCCAACGGCCCCAAAGCCCAACAGCTCAACAGCCCCAACAGCCCATCAGCCCAACAGCCCAACAGCCCACAACACCCAAGCCCGGCAGCCCGGCAGCCCGGCAGCCCGGCAGCCCGGCAGCCCGACAGCCTGACAGCCCAACAGCCCAACAGCCCAACAGCCCAACAGCACAACATCCCAACAACCCACCAGCCTAACAGCCAAACATCCCAACAACCCAACAGGCCAACAGCCCAACAGCCCACCAGCCCACCAGCCCACCAGCCCACCAGCCCGACAGCCCGACAGCCAGACAACCCGACAGCCCGACAGCCCGACAGCCCCGACAGCCCGACAGCCCGACAGCCCGACAGCCCGACAGCCCCGACAGCCCGACATCCCGACACCCACAGCCCAACAGCCAACACCCAACAGCCCACAGCCCAACAGCCCAACAGCCCAACAGCCCAACAGCCCAACAGCCCAACAGCCCAACAGCCCAACAGCCCAACAGCCCATCAGCCAACACGGCCCAACGGTCCAACGCCCAACAACAGCACATCCCAGCCAACAGCCCAACAGCCCAACAGCCCAACAGCCCAACAGCCCAACAGCCCAACAGCCCAACACACAGCCCGACAGCCCACAGCCCAACAGCCCGACCCCCCAGCCCGACAGCCCGACAGCCCTACAGCCCGACAGCCCAACAGCCCAACAGCCCAACAGCCCAACAGCCCAACAGCCCAACAGCCCAACAGCCCAACAGCCAACAGCCCAGCCCCAACAGCCCAACAGCCCAACAGCCCAACAGCCCAACACCCAACAGCCCAGCCCAACGGCCCAACAGCCCAACAGCCCAACAGCCCAACCGCCCAACAGCTCAACAGCCCAACAGCTCAACAGCCCCAACAGCCCCAACAGCCCACCAACAGCCCGACAGCCCGACAGCCCGACAGCCCGACAGCCCGACAGCCCAACAGCCCGACCGCCCGACAGCCCGACATCCCGACAGCCCGACATCCCGACAGCCCGACAGTCCGACAGCCCGACAGCCCGACATCCCGACAGCCCGACAGCCCGACACCCCGACAGCCCAACAGCCCAACAGCGCAACAGCCCAACAGCCCAACATCCCAACAGCCCAACAGCCTAACAGCCTAACAGCCTAACAGCCTAGCAGCCTAACAGCATAAGAGTATAAGAGCCTAACAGCATAACAGCATACCAGCCTAACAGCTTAACAGCCTAACCGCCTAACAGCATAAGAGCATAAGAGCATACGAGCCTAACAGCCTGACAGCCTAACAGCTTAACATCTTAACAGCCTAACAGCCTAACATCCTAACAGCCTAACAGCCTAACATCCTAACAGCCTAACAGCCTAGCAGCCTAACAGCATTAGAGCCTAAGAGCCTAAGAGCCTAAGAGCCTAAGAGCCTAAGAGCCTAAGAGCCTAAGAGCCTAGAGCCGGGCGTTAGCAGGATAGCACAATAGTACTGACTGAGTGAAATATTGGTTCATAGTGCCAGCTAACGGTACCTCAATGGGGAAGAACTATAATATCACCATGATTGTTACAAGCCAGTGCCCATCGTGGCATAACCGTAGTAGGTGATATGGTGTAGAACCTTAATAAACCAAACCAACCTTGATTTAATATAGAATTTGGGGGAGGCAAGCTTATTCCAGGCAGTGAATTCGCTTTGGTATAAGACTGCCCTACCATCCGTTATATTCATGTATAATATTGCTGGGGCGGTTATACTGGGGCAATACGGTACATGTACACCGAGCTGCCGCCAGGGGGCAGCATGTATGTGCCCGCTAGTGCAGGACGCTGGAGACAGGCGCATTAAGTGCCAACAGGCCCTGTTAGTGTTAGTGTTAGTGTTAGTGTTACACTTCTCAGGACTGTGTCTAATTGACCTGGTTTCAGGAGGGCGCGGATTGCGAGGTTAGTTACGAATGCGACCAGGTGGAAGAGGTTGATGGGATAACGCGGCACCAGAGTAGGCGGCCATTAGCAGTTACATGCAGGTCACTGCCCGGTCTGGAGGAAGGCGACTACCACCCCATATACAGAATGTTCACCACTCACCGAACCAACAAGGCTTCACACCTACCTGCCCTATCCAACCTGACAAGTAATCACATGCCGGCTACTCCCTGATACTCCCTGATACTACCCGATACTTCCTGATACTTCCTGATACTCCCCTATACTCTCTGATACTCCCTGATACTCCACGATACTCCACGATACTTCCTGATACTTTCCGATACTCCCTGATACTTCCTGATACTTCCCGATAGTCCCTGATACTCCCTGATACCACCCGATACTTCCTGATACTTACCGATACTCCCCGATACTCCCCGATACTTCCTGATACTTCCCGATACTCCCTGATACTCCCCAATACTTCCCGATACTCCACGATACCTCCTCATACTCCCGATACTTCCTGATACTTCCCGATACGTCCCGATACTTCCTGATACTTTCCGATACTCCCTGATACTTTCCGATACTCCCTGATACTTCCCGATACTCCCTGATACTCCCTGATACCTCATGATACTCCCTGATACTTAATGATACTCCCTGATACTCCATGACATTCCCTGATACTCCCTAATACTCCATGATACTTCCTCATAATTTCTGTTACTTCTTCATACTTTCTGATACTCTCTGATACTCCCAAATACTCCCTGATACTCCCCGATACTGACTGGTACTCCCTGATACTGACTGATACGCTCTGATACTCCTTGATTCTCCCTGATATTTCCTGATACTCCGTGATACTCCGTGATACTCTCTGATACTTCCTGGTACTCCCTAATAGTCCGTGATACTCTCTGATACTTCCTGATACTCCCTAATACTGACTGATGCTCTCTGATACTCCCTGATACTGACTAATACTCTCTGATCCTCTCTGATTCTCCCTGATATTTCCTGATACTCCATGATACCCGTGATAGTCTCTGATACTTCCTGATACTCTCTGTAACTCGGCTGTGTGGAGATGTGGTGACTGACTATAACCCCGCTGTGTGGAGATGTGGCGACTCACTGTAACCCCGCTGTGTGGAGATGTGGTGACTCACTCTAACCCTGCTGTGTGGAGATGTGGTGACTCACTCTAACCCTGCTGTGTGGAGATGTGGTGACTCACTCTAACCCCGCTGTGTGGAGATGTGATGACTGACTATAACCGCGCTGTGTGGAGATGTGAGGACTCACTGTAACCCCGCTGTGTGGAGATGTGGCGACTCGCTCTAACCACAGTGTGTGAAGATGTGGCAACTGACTCTAACCCCGCTGTGTGGAGATGTTGTGGCTCTCTGTAACCCCGCTGTGTGGAGATGTGGTGACTCACTCTAACCCTGCTGTGTGGAGATGTGGTGACTCACTCTAACCCCGCTGTGTGGAGATGTGATGACTGACTATAACCGCGCCGTGTGAAGATGTGGCAACTCACTGTAACCCCGCTGTGTGGAGATGTGGTTACTCGCTCTAACCCTGCTGTGTGAAGATGTGGTGGCTCTCTGTAACCCCGCTGTGTGGAGATGTGGCAACTCGCTCTAACCCCAGTGTGTGAAGATGTGGCAACTCACTGTAACCCCGCTGTGTGAAGATGTGGCAACTCACTGTAACCCCGCTGTGTGGAGATGTGGTGACTCACTCTAACCCTGCTGTGTGGAGATGTGGTGACTCACTCTAACCCCACTGTGTGGAGATGTGGTGACTCGCTGTAATCCCGCTGTGTGGAGATGTGGTGACTCACTCTAACCCTGCTGTGTGGAGATGTGATTACTCACTGTAACCCCGCTGTGTGGAGATGTGGTTACTCGCTCTAACCCTGCTGTGTGGAGATGTGGTGGCTCTCTGTAACCCCGCTGTGTGGAGATGTTGTGGCTCTCTGTAACCCCGCTGTGTGGAGATGTTGTGGCTCTCTGTAACCCTGCTGTGTGGAGATGTTGTGACTCGCTCTAACCCCAATGTGTGGAGATGTGGCGACTGACTCTAACCTCGATGTGTGGCCCGGCCTCCCGAGTGACTGAGGGGGGAAGCACCCGTCACTTAAACGTGTAGCTCGGTCCGTCGGCATCACGTCAAACTGCAGATCCCCTTCCATCTCCCAGTGTCTGATCGAGTAAACAGTGTCGCCTCCTGACGCGGGAGACGCTACGAGCCGTGAAACTACAGCCAGTCGGGGCGCATTGCTACCCGGCCGTACAAACAGCTCAGAGACGCGCCAGCCCGAACTGAGCTGCAGATTCAGCTGATGTGAGGGCGGCCCCGGCACAGAAGCACACCTCACACCGACTGGGGTGGGGCTGGAGGGGGGGGGAGGTTAACTGCGGATGAGTTTGGCTTTTCCACATGTTTTCATTGCCATTGTCATGAACATTTCTTTTTTACGACAATTGAAAACTGTGACTTTGTGTCACCGGTAGAAGTTTGTGGTTGCACAAGGGTCAGTCTATGTTAATACAAGGAGGTCCATAAATGTTAGTACAAGCAGCCCACCCATGTTGACACAAGTGGCCCACTGTTGTCAGTTCAAGGGGCCCACTAGTGTCAGTACAAGTGTCGCACTAGTGTTGGCACAAGGGGCTCACCGATGTTGGCCCAATAGTGTCAGTACAAGAAGCACACTAGTGTCAGTACAAGGGGCCCACTAGTGTCAGTCCAAGGAGCCCACTAGTGTCAGTGCAATGGGCTCACTAGTGTCAGTAAAAGGGGCTCACTAGTGCCGGTACAAGGGGCCCACTAGTATCAGTACAAGGGGCCCAATAGTGTCAGTACAAGGGGCTCACTAGTGTCAGTTCAAGGGCCCCACTGGTATCAGTACAAGGGGCCACTAGTGTCAGTACAAGAGGCTTACTAATGTCAGTTCAAGGGGCTCACTAGTGTCAGTACAAGGGGCCCACTAGTGTTGGTCCGAGGGACAACTAGTGTCAGTACAAGGGACTCACTAGTGTCAGTACAAGGGGCCCACTAGTGTTGGTCCGAGGGCCAACTACTGTAGGTACAAGGGGCCCACCCATGTTGATACAAGGGGCCCATTGTTGTCAGTACAAGGGGCCCACCCATATTGGTTCAAGGGGCCTACTAGTGTTGGTACACTGGACCCACTAGTGTCAGTACAAGGGGCCCACTAATGTCGGTACAAGGGGTCCACTAGTGTCGGTATGATGGGCCCACTAGTGTCGGTACAAGAGGCCCAATACTATCGGTACAAGGGACCCACTAGTGTCAGTACCCACTGGTATCGGTGCAAGGAGCCCATTAGTGTCAGTACAAGGGACAGATTAGTGTCAGTACAAGGGACCCTCTAGTGTCAGTACAAGGGACCCACTAGTATCAGTACAACGGGCCCACTAGTATCAGTACAAGGGGCCCAATAGTATCAGTACCATGGGCCCATTAGTGTCAGTACAAGGGGCTCTATAGTGTCAGTACAATGGGCCCTCTAGTGTCAGTACAAGGGGCCCACTGTTGTCAGTACAAGGGACCCGCTAGTGGCAGTACAAGGGGCCGACTAGTGTCAGTACAAGGGGCCGACTAGTGTCAGTACAAGGGGCCGACTAGTGTCAGTTCAAGGGGCCCACTAGTGTTGGTACAAAGGCCCACTAGTGTTGGTACAAGGGGCCCACTAGTGTTTGTACAAGGGACCCACTAGTGTCAGTACAAGGGGCCCACTGTTGTCAGTACAAGGGGCCCAATATTGTCAGTACAAGGGGCCCACTGTTGTCAGTAGAAGGGGCCCACCGTGTCCTTAACTAGCTTCACCGAATAGCTTCAGAATAAAAGTGTGTGCGTTCTCAGAATGTCAAACTAGATTTCCGCAATGTGTTTCAGTCTGTTGTGCAGGCTAAGCGCGGTCTCGGCTTGCAACCCGCATCGTGTATTTCGCCTGCATTTGCCAATCAGGCCATCAGCTAATGTATGTTCCATTGACCCTAACCTATGACACCACGCAATTCCTGTTGACTACAGACCGGACGCGCTGGCCAAATTGGTAGAGTGCATGCTTCCCATGTGGAAGGTCGAGAATTCAAATCCCACCCGAGTCAAAGCAATGACTTATGAAATTGATACTTGTCACTACCTAGCATGGTAATGGTTAGCTCAGTATCAGGATAATGTGACTGAATATGATATCGGGTCATGGTGCTGGTGGCCTGGTGTCTCAGCAGGTTGGAGAGCTTACCTCGTTTGGGCTATGTGGTTAAAATACCTAATTTGACCCCGGTTCAATTACCACGGTCTAATTCTATATAGGATTAATGTGCAGGTTCACAAATATGGTTGTGGCAGTTTTGGGATGTTTTCATATTAGAATACATCAGTAGAAAGCAAACAATTATATCTAATTTCCTGAATATTTATAGGACATTTAGTTGGGACCGGCTTGAGTAAATTAACAGGGAATATTAGGAAATAATTCATTAGTTACAACAAATGACTGCAGGCCAAAACTGCCCATGATAGTAATGTGTTGACATAGCAGTAACTCCCAAACATTAGGGCACCTCCAGTCAACCATGGGGGTATATGCTCGTCTATCGTCCACTCGTATGCTTCCACTTGCCACTGGGGGAGGTTATGAGGGGACTGTTGTACATCATTTAGATATATTTTGTCCATACCAATATATATATATACATAATAAATAATTCACTGTGATTATGCGTCTGATTATAATCACTACAAATATGGCTTTCTTGCTGGTACAACAACATTAAGGAAAACTTACCTTAAATATTATTGTATTTTATTTAATTTATTTTATTGTTGGTTATCACTTTTTATTTCTATTCATATTATGTAGGGGAAGGCTGGTACCGGGAGGCCTGGCGCCGGGTAACCGGGAGGCCGGGAGGCCCGGCACTGGGAGGCCGAGAGTCCCTGCGCCGGGAGGCTGAGAGTCCCAGCGCCAGGAGGCCGGGTGTTTCAGTACTGAGTCGTAGATATATAGACCAATATACATGCACATATTTGCATATATGTATATCCATATATAGACCTACATACATATATGCATAAACATATACACACATATATGCATTATATATATAGAAATCAATTATACATATATATCCATATATGTACATGTATGTCGATATACACATACATCTATATGTACCCCGCGGCGAGCCGCTGGGATTTAAAAAGACGCAGCGCGGAGGAAGAGGCGCCGGGCGCCTGCCGCCCCTGGGAGCGGTCAACCGGCGCGGAGCCGGGCCGGCCGGCGGCGGCGAGGCACGACGGTGCGCAACCGTCCGTGTCGCCATTAAGATAAGGCGGGGGGAGGCAACGGTCCCTCTCTCCCGCCAACGCTCCCTACGGCTCACCACTCACTCAGCAGTGGGCGCGCATCCAGCTCACACGGTCAGAGCTGCTCTGCCCTTAGCGCGTATTTCGCATCTCACGCCATCATGGCGGAGAACGAGTTTGAAGATTTTGAATTCTTGAGCTGGGCCACCCTGGCCGGACTGAGCAGAAGGACCACGGGCACGATGTCCTAAGAGGACATCACAACGAGGGAGGCGCTGCTCGCCATCGACAAAACCGATTTCGCGGCCCTCGACATCTCACGCGGGCAGCGGGCCCTCCTCCGGGCCGCGCTGTGCGACTTGGGGAACGCCAGCTTCGGCACCAGTGGGGGCGCGAGCCCCAGCCGGGGGGAGGACAGTCAGCCCCCCCCCGCCCAGGCGGACCGCACGGCAGCCGACCGGCAGCGGAACACCGACAGGGCGCGGCAGGAGCGCCACGCAATATTGGAGGCGGGCACAGCCTTCGATCAGCTTTGGACTTCCACGGCAGCCGACCGACTCCTCGGCAACACAGGAAGCGACGACGCGGAATCGCCGGAGCGCACCCGCGCGCAAATCGCGCCGGCAATTCGGCCCGCCGGCGCAACGGGATACATCGCGCCCACCACCGCCCCCGCGAACCGCCCCAGTCGGCACGGAGCCGGCCCCGACCCCCGCCACAACCTGACCGTCCGCGCAAAGTCAAGCAAGGCGCTCAGGATAATCGACTACCTCCCGCGCACCGTGCGGGAGCGCATAGCGAAAAAGCGCAAGGAGTACCTGCAGATTGTCGATCCCCCCTCAGGCCTCGTTCAATTCAAAACGGAGGAGGACTCATGCGCGTGCGTGTACCTGACGCAGGGGGAGTGGGGCGCGGCCAACCAGTGCCTCGCAGCCCACTTGCTCCAACTGGGCGACCTGGATCGCATGGACATAGAATACTACATGTCCTACACGGCGAGCATTCACAACTTCGCGGCGCGTTTTGAATGGCAGTCCGTGATCGATTACGATACACAATACCGGGAGGTCCAGGCGGAGCACGGCACGGCCTGGGGGACCGCGGCCACCTACCTCGAGATGCAAATCCTCATCCCCAGGCAGCGCCCCGCCCCTCTGCAGAAGGGACGGAGCGGTCACCCCGGCAGCGCCCATGGAGGGGCGCAGCAACAACACAGGGCAGGACGCGCCGACGCCGCCTCCAGCACCGCGGGCGACAAAACCATATGCCGCCTGTTCGCCAACACGGGAAAATGCCCCTACTCCCCGTGTAAATTCGAGCACCAGAAGAAGGAATAGGCGGGGTCCGGGGGGGGCGCTCATCCCAGAAGCTTGGGAGCGCCTGCTCCCCCCCGACACCCCAGCGCGCGCGGAAATCCTGGCCGGGGTGCGCCACGGATTCAGAGTGACCAACACGCACATGGACGGCCCCCCCTCCCTGCAGCCAAACCACCCTTCGGCGACGCGTCCCGATTTCCGGGAGGCCGTAGAGGCGCAGGTGCGCGCCGAGATGGCGAATGGCCGTTACGTCCGGCGCGACGGCCCGGCGCACATCACCAGCGCCCTCGGCGCCATCCCCAAGGAGGGGGGGGGATCCGCCTCATCCACGACGCCTCCCGCCCCAGGGGGGGCGCACTCAATGAGTACGCCGAGGGGACCGGATACAGCTGCTCAACCGTTGAGCAGGCGGCCGCCCTCCTCCGGCCGGGCGCCTACATGGGAAAGGTGGACCTGGCCAGCGCGTACCGCAGCGTACGCATACACCCCCACGACTACGCGTACGCGGGCCTGCAATGGACATTCGCGGGCGACTCCGCCCCCACATATCTACACGACACACGGCTAATGTTTGGCGCGCGATTGAGTGCTATCGTATTCAACCAGCTCACGCAGGCAGCGCTGGGTGTCATGCGCGCTCGGGGCTGGGGCGACCATATACTGGTCTACTGCGACGATTTCTTCGTCACCCATCCCAACCGCGGCGAGTGCCGCCGCCTCATGGGGGAGCTGATGGCCCTCCTCCGCGAGTTGGGATTCGCGATTAACTACGGCAAGCTAGTAGGTCCCAGCACCTGCATAACTTTCCTCGGGGTGGAGATCAACACAGTGAACGTCACCCTAGGCCTCCCCCGCGTTAAGCTTCAGGCCCTCATAGCCGAGGCCGAGGGGGCGGCCGCGCGCCGCAGCCTCTCCAAGCGGGAGCTTCAATCCATCTGCGGGAAGCTGAACTGGGCCGCCCAGGTCATATATGGGGGGCGCACACATTTGCGCCGTCTACTCGACGTCATGGGCGCGCTCTGCCGCCCCTCCCACCGCGCCAGGGTTACCGCCTCGGTGCGCGAGGACCTAGCCTGGTGGATCTTATTCGCCAACAACCACAACGGGCGCACCCCCATACTCGACCCAGCCCCCGCCACGCCCATCTCCACGGACGCCTGCCTGGATGGGGCGGGGGGCTACCACAACAGCGCCTGGTTCGCGCTCGCCTTCGCCGACTGGCCCGGCACCCAGCACCTCTCCATTAACTATAAAGAGGTCCTCAGCCTGGTGCCCGCAGCGCACCTCTGGGCGCACGCCTGGGCCAACAAAAAAGTGTACGTACACACGGACAACCAGGCCGCCGCCGCCATCATCAATCGGGGCACCGCGAAAGACCCCACGGTTATGGCCTACCTCTGGCAGGTCTACTACATGTCCGCGACACACAATTTCAAATTGCGCGCAATATACTACCCGGGCATCTGCAACGTCGTGGCAGACGCGGCTAGCCGCCTCGTGCTCCGCGGGGGAGCGGAGCGGCTCCAAGCGGCACTGGCACACACCATGACCGACCCCCGGGCCGCACCCCCCCCGGGCCCGCCCGGGGCCACATTCGGCTCCTGGCTCGCGCCCCGATAGGATGGACTGCGCGGCTCTGGACCGGGAAGTGGCCATATACCAGCAGGCCGCGTACGCGCCAAACACACAGCGAGCATACGCCACCCACAGGCGTGCCTACCTACGCTTCTGCGCGGCCATGGGCTCACCGCCCATCCCCGCGCACCACCGGCGCCCTGGCGGCATCAATGCCGCGCGCATAGACTTTCCGCGCGGCCTGATTATTAGCGCGCACACGCACCCTACCACTACAGCCAGCTGGGACTTGGGACGCTGAGCGCGCGGGGGGAGGGCACGCCGCCCACCAGCGGGCCGGCGCGCCACCCTCTTCCCCCGGCAGGTAACGGGTTCAATGCCCACGATTACCTTTTACCTATTGAATTAACATGGCCGCGCAATTTGCGGTCTACACCATTGACTTTAACTGGCCGCGCAATTTGTTTACACCACCATTTCTCTGACTTTATCTCACCGCGCAATTTGCTTTCCCGGCAGGTAACGGGTTCAATGCCCACGATTACCTTTTACCTATTGAATTAACATGGCCGCGCAATTTGCGGTCTACACCATTGACTTTAACTGGCCGCGCAATTTGTTTACACCACCATTTCTCTGACTTTATCTCACCGCGCATTTTGCTTGCATTGCATTGTTACTGCTTGTGATTTAATCCATTGTCTCGCTCTGCGCCCATTGGGCAGCGCGCGCCTGCTGCACAGGTTTGATATTTTGCTTTAATTTCATCCTGTAGTCAGACTTTAATAAAAAGTCTTTTAATCCCTCCGAGCGTCCTGTGTTCTTTTTAAGTACCCAGCGGCGAGCCGCTGGGATTTAAAAAGACGCAGCGCGGAGGAAGATGCGCCGGGCGCCTGCCGCCCCTGGGAGCGGTCAACCGGCGCGGAGCCGGGCCGGCCGGCGGCGGCGAGGCACGACGGTGCGCAACCGTCCGTGTCGCCATTAAGATAAGGCGGGGGGAGGCAACGGTCCCTCTCTCCCGCCAACGCTCCCAACGGCTCACCACTCACTCAGCAGTGGGCGCGCATCCAGCTCACACGGTCAGAGCTGCTCTGCCCTTAGCGCGTATTTCGCAGCTCACGCCATCATGGCGGAGAACGAGTTTGACCTCTCCCACCCATCCCTCAGGACATAGGGGGGGGGGGGGGACGCTGAGCGCGCGGGGGGAGGGCACGCCGCCCACCGGCGGGCCGGCGCGCCACCCTCTTCCCCCGGCAGGTAACGGGTTCAATGCCCACGATTACCTTTTACCTATTGAATTAACATGGCCGCGCAATTTGCGGTCTACACCATTGACTTTAACTGGCCGCGCAATTTGTTTACACCACCATTTCTCTGACTTTATCTCACCGCGCAATTTGCTTTCCTGGCAGGTAACGGGTTCAATGCCCACGATTACCTTTTACCTATTGAATTAACATGGCCGCGCAATTTGCGGTCTACACCATTGACTTTAACTGGCCGCGCAATTTGTTTACACCACCATTTCTCTGACTTTATCTCACCGCGCAATTTGCTTGCATTGCAGTGTTACTGCTTGTGATTTAATCCATTGTCTCGCTCTGCGCCCATTGGGCAGCGCGCGCCTGCTGCACAGGTTTGATATTTTGCTTTAATTTCATCCTGTAGTCAGACTTTAATAAAAAGTCTTTTAATCCCTCCGAGCGTCCTGTGTTCTTTTTAAATACATATATATGCTTATATAAATTATATAATAACATTATATATATATAGGTGTCGGAGAATAAGTCGTTTAAAGGTTGTATGAGTTTGGACCATAGCTGCGTGCATGCGCATTGGCCGGCTTCAGGTTCCTGCGCGCTGCCGCCGCTGATATATATTCGATGTTCTGCGCCAGCTCGTGCCATACTTCCACCGATTGAACATTTTTGTATTGATTAAGGGAAGGCTGTTTCTTGCCAGAGTGTTACATAAAAGGCCTCAGACCAATATGTATTGTATTTGTCCCTTCGTAGAACTGCTTATACACATATATCATTCATATATGTGTGGTTTTTGTTATGCTTAACGACAGAAACAAACAAAGATATGTGTTTCCAGATATGTGTATACGTGCATGTACATGTATATGAATACGTATATATATGAATGCATATACATATGCATATATATATATACATATATACACACATGCATATATACACACATATTCATATATTATTGAACACTTTATCGCATTTTAAAAGGTCTGTATCATCATACCTCCCTCCCCCATCTCCAGGGTGTGGGGGGGGGGGTGTCACCTGCATGCACTGCTCTAACTTAGTAACCCCCCTACGTGTGGCGCAAGACTCACTCGGAAGTGTATACATGTGTATTTGTTCATATTTATATGGATACATATGTATATGTGTACATATATATACACATATATGCATATATATACATATTGACATCAATATATAGATATATACATACACATATATACATATATATGTACATACATGTACACATATATTATATATAATGTATTATATACATATAAATGCTCGGAGAATTATTTATTATTATTATTATTCTATTCAACTCGAGTTGATATTGTCCAATCGCCGTCGTCCGTTGGCCTTGCTGCAGGCCCGGCGGTTTTCGACGCTGCTCGAGTGGTTTGAATTGTCACTTGCCTCCAATTGTTTGCTTTGAATTAGGTAGGGCATTTATCGCTCAGCCTGGAGTCGAATAAACGAACCAACCCAATCTGCTGGTCTCCTTGTCATTTCGTAGGGGAGTCTTATACATATATATATACATGTATATATACAAATATATACATAAACATACATATACATATATATGTGTATATCTATCTAGATATGTACATGTATATATATAAACATACACATATCTATGCATGTATCTATCTATATATATACATAACAAATTATATATATATATTTACATACATATATTTACATAAATATAAATCACCGATCATCAAGATTACACATACTATGAATATTATTAGTGGAATATAACTTTAAAATAAACTTACTAGTGTTCCAGCATTAAAGATGACTGCATCAGATATTGCATGTCAGTCTCCAAAAACTGCCCAAAAAAGGTTCCACACTTCAGGTTGTCAGTGACATCTCCACTGACAGATGAGCTCACTGAGTTTGAGTGTGTCAGAGCTTATGTCCCTTGGAATAGGTGTGAGAGTGGATTGGATTTGGTATATAAGAAAGAGTCAATGCCACAGTGGACTGCACCCACATACTTCTGAAGGCACAGACTACACACCAGTTAACCTGTTACTGGATTACTACTATGCAGCATCTGACAGTCATTCCTACATTTAGAAACATTGGTTAGTTATTTGTCACCTGATATTGCAATATAACTTATATATAAATGTGTATATGTAAATGCATGTGTACTATGTATGCATGTATATGAAAATATATATATGTATGTATGAATATGTATATGTATATATATATTTATGTTTGTATATGTATGGATGTATGAATATGTATATATATATATTTATGTTTGTATATGTATGTATGTATGTATATATATGTATATGCATATATATATATATATATATATGCGCATATATTAATATGTGCATATATGGGTCGTTCGTTTCATGGTAAATGAGCACAATGTACCTTTGAGTATGTCATGGTCAAAAACAATTATGGAAAGAGTAGAGGAGGTGTTTTCTTTACAGAACTGGTATTCTTACACTTGGGCGAGATATATATGAACAAATTAAGGCCTAATGTGACAGAGTAAAAAAAAAGCCAACATTTTCATTCCACAAATATTGTGTTTTAAAGGCATGAATTTGTGACATCGAGTCTCCCTCCACCACCTCCCAAATATTTGAATACAGATAAAAGGTAATAACCAAAAGTCAAATAAATCAAATATAAATGCAATAATATTTGAGGTAATGTTTCTGTTGGTTTCTGTATCAGCAAGAAAAGTGATATACATGGTGCTTATGCATAAGATGTATACGCACAGTGAATGATATATTATATAAATATCTATATCTGTACACAAAAATATCTAGGATGAACAACAGTTCCCACAGGACCTCCCCCAGTGACAAGTGGAAGTATGTGAGTGGGCGACAGACCAGCATATACCCCCATGGTTGGCTGGAGGTTCCTCTATTGTTTGAGGTTAATGGCTATGCCAACATAGTACTATCATGGGCAGTTCTGGCCTGTAGTCATTTGTTGTAACTAATGAATTATTTCCTAATATTCACTGTTAATTTACTCAATCTGGTCCCAACTAAATGTCCTGGAAATATTCGCGAAATTAGCTATAATTTGTTCCTTTATGGTAAAGTATTCCAATATGAAAACACCCCAAAACTCAGTGTGTAACAGCCAAAACTGTCAAACTCCACATTAATCTTATATAGAATTCGACCTTGGTAATTAACGCGGTGGTCAAATGACCACCGTAGTAAAAACGAGGTAAGCTCTCCAACCTGCTCAGTAATGGGGCTGTCACACTACGACGTTTCTCCCGGCGACCCATCAGCGTTGAAAATAAAATCTTGCGCGTCGAGAAACGTCAAACTTTTCGGCGGTTTGGGGGGAAAAGATCGGCGTCAGGACTGCGCGTTATGCGCGCGCGGCCAACGTGTGTCGACGAGCTGGGGAAAAAAATAAAAAGTTTGGCGCGACGTCTTCATTTAACCTTAAATGTTGCTAGGGCGTAAAACAAAAACGGCCCAGTTTGCGCAACGCGTGAGCAACGACCCTCCTGCGCGCGCACCGTCTTCCTAGCGTTCCCATAACGTTATTCCGGCGCGTCCAACGCATCGCGACGCGCGCCTAATGTCCTCCTAACGTTGTTACCCATTTACTCCCGCGCGTTGCTGGTCGTTGGTGGTTTTTGACATGTTCAAAATACTCAGCGACCAATAACGCGCGCCGACTTTCGACGCAGACCGCCAACGTCAAAGATAATGTACCGACGTGTACTGACGCGCGCATAACGCGCTACCAGCGTTTCTATATAATTCACTAATTATCGCCCAAAAACACCACACGTTGACCGGTCGCCGGCGAGAAGCGTCGTAGTGTGACAGCCCCATTAGACAGGACTAGAAAGTCTCCGTGAGTGCACCCTATCATAAGTCGGTATCCGTTCTGATATGGCATTGGATGTTGTTAGGATGTAAAACAACAAACACGTTGGCTACGCATGTTGTGAGACATGCCGCTCAACTGAGACTCACAGGGAGGACACCAAGCACCAATAATTGCCACGTCAGCAGAAATAGGCTGGGCCTCTAACTCACTGAGCGCGGGGCCGCTGGGTCCAGTCAGCTACGTCTTGATTCAAGTACAGTTCTCTTTTGTCTTCAGTAAGGAGCTCTTTGTGTGGGCGCTTTGCCGGCTACATATGTACACACCAGCTTCCTGACCCGCCGGCCTGACTCCCCACCCTCCTTGTTCCCGGAACCTACGGCCTGACTCCCCACCCTCCTGGTTCCCGGACCCACTGGCCTGACTCCCCACCCTCCTGGTTCCCGGACCTGCCGGCCTGACTCCCCACCCTCCTGGTTCCCGGACCCACTGGCCTGACTCCGCACCCTCCTGGTTCCCGGACCCACTGGCCTGACTCCCCACCCTCCTGGTTCCCGGACCCACCGGCCTGACTCCCTACCCTCCTGGCTCTTGGACCCACCGGCCTGACTCCCCACCCTCGTGGTTCCTGGACCCGCCGGCCTGACTCCCCACCCTCCTGGTTCCCGGACCCACCGGCCTGACTCCCCACCTTCCTGGTTCCCGGACCCACCGGCCTGACTCCCCACCCTCCTGGTTCCTGGACCCTCCGGCCTGACTCCCCACCCTCCTGGTTCCCGGACCCTCCGGCCTGACTCCCCACCCTCCTGGTTCCCGGACCCTCCGGCCTGACTCCCCACCCTCCTGGTTCCCGGATCCACCGGCCTGACTCGCCCACCTTCCTGACTCTCCCTCCTCCTGGTTCCCGGACCTGCCTTCTGGGAAGTCCTGTTCGGGTCCCGGCCCGGCGGTATTCGGGCCGGGCCTGGCACCGCCTGGTGGCAGTTCGGGGAACTATGGCGGGTCAGCAGACGTGTGGATATTCCTCTAGATTCACACTTCAAACCCCTGGGGCCGTATGCACCAATCGGAGTTAGGGCCTTAACCGCGGTTTGGCTAGCTCCACACGGTTAAATGTGAGAAATCGGTATGCACTAATCGGTGCCAGCGCTAACCGCCGACCGTAGCCTAGGCTAAGCTAAACCATTTTAAAATCAGGTTTTACTGCTAGCCGTGGTGGTTAGTGTGCATGTGTGGGTCTCAATCTATTCAATGCGATCATATTTGACAGAATTACATACTCTAAACGTGATATTTTATTAAATTAACCCTAAAATCGAAGCGAGATTAACGCTGCTGACGCAAAGGCGGCGATATTAATATTTTCGAATCGACGAATGTAGAGTAAACAAATCGCCACCTCCGTGTCGACGTCGATATCCATACTCTCAAACGTCAACTAAAAATGGCCGCCGTCACCGCCGCCGCAATAGCGGCAATATATTACACCCAAATCTATTCAATGCTGTCATATTTAACAGAATTACATACGCAATAAGTGAAATCTTATCAATTTAACCCTAAATTCGAACCGATATTAACGCCGGTGCCACATTGGCGGCGTTATTCATATTGTCGACTAGAGGGAATTCCCAAATCTATAAATAAACTTACGGTTAGCTATCCGCGGCGGCAAAGACATTGGTGCATATCGATTCTCACATTTCTCCAACCCCCCACTACCCTGAGGTAGCTAACCGCGGCTAGTGCCTTAGCTCCGGCTAAGCCTATCACCGATTCGTGCATACGGCCCCAGGTGTAGGTGTTGGCCGGGCACCCACAGGTGACAAGACCTCGGGTAGGTGTGCAATCTTAAACTCAACCCTTCTCACCTTTCCTACAAACACACGCCGGCCGGACAAACTAGAACGCAGGCTTTCCATGCGGAACGTCGGGAGTTCGAAGTCCAGCCGAGTCAAAGCAATGATTTACAAAGTTGATATGTCGCTTACCTAGCCTAGTGTTCAGCATTAATAGGATTGTACAGAAGACTCGTTAGCTCCGTATCCGGATAATGTGACTGCGTGGGAAATCACGTTATGATGCTGACCACCTGATCTGCCAGTGGCAGTGGGGCAGCACTATCAAGTTGCCATGAGTGTGAACTGTCACAAGTCGGTACCCATTGTGATATGACCATAGATGTTGCAGGATGTAAAACTCCAACAAACAAATTAACAAAGACCCGCATAACCTGACACTAATGGACAGAACGTCGGGACCTTTTGTTTTTGTGTTTTTAAAATGTTTTATTCGTTGTTTAAGGTTGTATCGTCGGAACACATATTATTGTCAAAACCAAGGAGCCCACACATAACCAAGGAGCCCACACAAAACTAAGGAGCCCACACAAAACCAAGGAGCCCACACACAACCAAGGCACCCACACAAAACCAAGGAGCCCACACAAAACCAAGGAGCCCACACAAAACCAAGGAGCCCACACAAAACCAAGGAGCCCACACAAAACCAAGGAGCCCACACAAAACCAAGGAGCCCACATAAAACCAAGGAGACCACACAAAACCAAGGAGCCCACACAAAACCAAGGAGCCCACACAAAACCAAGGAGCCCACACAAAACCAAGGAGCCCACACAAAACCAAGGAGCCCACACAAAACCAAGGAGCCCACACAAAACCAAGGAGCCCACACATAACCAAAACACTCACCTCCATTTGATCATATGGCTCCAACTTAGATACTGGTGCAATACTGAATGATTTCAGTGCAGCTTGTAAGGAATCAAATATATAGACCATCCCTCTAAACACTACTTTCCGAAAGCCATAAAGCAGGCATCATCATCATCACCAACCAACCACCAACACAAAACCCCAAAAAACCCCAAAACCACACCCCATCCCTCTAAACACTACTTTCCGAAAGCCATAAAGCAGGCACACCACTGATAAAGGACGCTAACTCATAACCTCTCATTAGTCTTGTACTAATTCTAAGTATACATGCAGTTTAGTCAGGTTCCACGATGTCCAGTGTCTATTTGGTGGGGCCCTGGTGTATCCAGAGGGTTCCTGCAGAGATTTAAATATATATAATATATTATATTTCACCATAACAATAGCATCGGCCAGCAACGTTCTGTTTGGAGGTCTAAATCCTACCAACATCTAAACTCATATCAGCATGGGTTCTGAATTTGTCAGGGTTTGTTTGGTACCGGTACCTTAAGGGGCTGTCACATTAGGTTTTTTTGTGGGAGCGTATGGCGGCGTAAGCGCGTTACGTCATATACGTCGGCATACGCCGTATACGCTACTCATACGCTACGCATACGCTACTCATACGCTACTCATACGCCGCCAGATGCCGCCAGATGCCGGCGTATGTGAAGCGTATGAGGCATACGCCGCCATACGCTTTCATAAATCCGTCCGTCCAAATGTTTTTGTGCATGCTCAAAAAAACTTGACCTATGAGGGCGTATGGCCCATACTGTCAAAAAATGTCACAGGACGCTCCCATACGCTCCCATACGCTCCTCATACGCTCCTCGTACGCTCCTCGTAGGTTCCACATACGCTCAAAACCACCCGAAAGGTCACCAAATGTCATCATAGGCCGGCACGCGCAGGACCTACGTAGGTTTTCAATACGCTCCCGCCATACGCCGTAATGTGACAGGGCCTTTAGTTGATTAAAACTGCATAGTCCGATGAAATATCAAATTTTCAAAACCAAACCAATGATCTAGATTTGATTTTACAGATCTAACTTAGATACTGATGCAGTTATTAAGCATTTGTTTCTGCATAGAATGCAATAATGAGTCAATTTAACAGAACCTGTTACTGCAGAAGTATATGGTGTCAGAGTTTTGGCAAGCTTGCCAAAACTAATTTTCCATGTTTGCACTCAAAATATCTCAAAGGCTTACCATTTAAAATAAAAATAACTTTGAACTAATGTGAAGTTGATAGTATGGATCGATCTAATATATTTATCTCAGAAAAAATATGGAAATTCAAAACCATCGGACTATGCAACTTTAAGAAAGGGAAATTTCAATTGACAAGCCGGGACAAGCCGCGAACACTTGCCTCACTCACACTCACAAGGTGGACGATTCCCCGGCACTCTCCAAGCAGGGTTCCTGACCAGCGCAGTGCTTGGAGAGGTGAGCGTTGCCCTACAGATTATCACCAGAGAGCGTCGATATAAACAGATGAGAGGGACAACTCCCATACTAGAGCATGTAACATCTGCCGACTGTGGCGCTCAAAGTGGTGGTTGTTGAACAGTATATGACACAGCTGTCAAACTCAAGGCATTGTCAATGGTCGTGTGCAATCTTCCTACAGAAAAAGTGAAATATCTCTAAAACTACACCACCTAGAAACAAACTGATTGGAATACATATAGAAAACATGTTTACCAACAAGATTATATTAAATTGATATGGTTAGGGTTCTGGATTTTATTAATTTGGAATAAAACTGACGTTTTTCATCTACGCGTACGGCAAACTCAAGGCATTGTCAATGGTCGTGTGCAATCTTCCTACAAAAAAAGGTGAAATATCTCTAAAACTACACAAATAGAAACAAGACCGCTTAGTACACATATCAAAACATTGTTTACCAACAAAGATTATATGAATTTATAAGGTTAGGGTTCTGATTTCTATTAATTTTGAATAAAAACAAATGTTTTGCACTGAGCGTACCGGCAAACTCAAGGCTTGTTCAACACTAACCGCCAGGAATGCCACTGTAGCCTGTGTTACCGTTTTTCGCGGGAGTTGTCCCTCTCATCTGTTTATATACACGCTCTCTGTTATCACTGATTTAGCCATACATGATGTGGCATCCCCGGGGAGAAAGATGTTGAACTTGGAGAATACACCCTGGGCCAGGCCTGGGTACACAACACGGTCTGCATTAAGGCGTGCACCAAAGACTGCATTAAACCTGCATCAAACCTGCATCAAACCTGCATCAAACCTGCATCACACCAAGCTGCATCAAAGAGCACATCAAAGCCTGCATCAAACCTGCATCAATCCTGCATCAAAGCCTGCATCAAAGCCTGCATCAAACCTGCATCAAACCTGCATCAAAGCCTGCATCAAACCTGCATAAAAGCCTGCATCAAACCTGCATCAAAGTGCACATCAAAGCCTACATCAAACCTGCATCAAAACCTTCATCAAAGCCTGCATCAAAGCCTGTATCAAACCTGCATCAAACCTACATCAAACCTGCATCAAACCTGCATCAAAGCCTTATCAAAGCCTGCATCAAACCTGCATTAAAGCCTGCTGACTGCGGGAGAGAGGCTCTGATCGGGGAGCGGCAGGCGGGCCGGGCTTTGGTCTTGTTTCCGTAACCCCATTCCGGCCTCCGTCAGGTGTTTGTTTCCTTGGCGCTAAAAGCGGTATACACAAATCCCTATATAGCGCCTCCCTCACCCTCCCTCACCCTCCCTCACCCTCCCTCACCCTCCCTCACCCTCCGTCACCCTCCGTCACCCTCCGTCACCCTCCGTCACCCTCCCCCCCCCCCACCCCCTTACCCCTCACCCACCCTCCCTCACCCTCCCTCACACCTCCCTCACCCTCCCTCACCCTCCCGCACCCTCCCGCACCTCCCGAACCCTCCCTCACCCTCACCTCACCCTCCCTCACCCTCTCCTCACCCTCCGCTCACCCCCTCCATCCCCCCTCACCCTCCCTCACCCTACCCTCGCCCTACCTGACTCTCCCTCCATCATCCCTCACCCTCCTCCGCACCCTCCCTCAACCTCCCCCTCACCTCCCCCTCTTCCTCCTCACACCTCCCATCGCCTACCTGACTCTCCCTCACCCCCCTCACCCTCCCTCGCCCCTCTCTCACCCTCCGTCCACCCTCCCTCACCCTCCCTCACCCTCCCCACCCTCCCTCACTCCCTTCACACCTCGTCCACCCTCCCTACCCTCCCTCACCCTCCCTCACCCTCCCTCACCCTCCCCACCCTCCCTCACACTCCCTCCCTCCACCCTCCCCTCACCCTCCCGCACCCCCCCAACCCTCCCTCACCCTCCTCGCTCTTCCTCTCTCCCTCAACTCTCCCTCACCCTCCCTCCACCCTCCCTCACCCCTCTCACCCTCCCTCACCCTCCCCACCCTCCCTCACCCTTCTCACCCTCCCGCACCTCGATCCCCCCCTCACCCTCCTCTCACTCCCTCCCCCTCCCCCTCCCTCCCTCACCGTACCTCACCCCCCCTCATCCTCCCTCCCCCTCCACCCTGCGTTACATTGTTGTGTTCTCCTGTCTAGGGGCAATCTTCAACAGGCTCCTCAGTAGAGGGAGGCCCCAGTTGGAGGGGGCAAGTTATACATCTTGGTGACAATGATGAGAGATGAGACTAGATGACACAGCTCTCTCACAGGTAGGGAGGTGTTGGGAATGTTCTCTTTATGTGTATCTGTGTGGACATGTGTATGTGTGTATGTGTGTATATTTGTGCTTGTGCGTATATGTGTGTATATGTGTGTATATGCGTGTATGTGTATATGTATATGTGTATATATGTGTGTATATCTGTGTATATTT
>CM059203.1:282508-375346 GCA_030323885.1 Branchipolynoe longqiensis
TTCTGCTCAAGGGGGAACCTCCCCCTGAATGTATTGGGTGTCAGTCCCCACTGACACTCAAACACATTTTACTAAGTTGCGTTGATTTTTTGGCCCTGCGCCAACAGTTCTACACTGCAGACAGTATGCATGACCTTTTAACTAAGGTAAAACAGGAAAACATTTTAGCCTTTTTGAGGGCAGCTGGACTGTACCACCTCATATAGTTTACTAAATAGATTCTATCAATTATTAATAAAACTTTTCTTTTTCTATGGGAATTTTTTTCCCTTGACCACAAATATATGATTGTGAGCTTTCTAATTTAATGAGTGTCTATTGGCACATAATTGATTGTCTGCTTTTACATGTAAAAGCGATGGTTTGAACAAAAAACAAACATTTCTCGCCATGAATATGGCCTATGCTGCCGACACGGCGTAAAGCAACCACCAATCAATCAATCAACTAAATACTCCTAAATATTCCTTTGCTCAGTAACCACCTCCTTTTTATACTAGAATCAAGTTAACTTGTGCCATAATCACCTCCGGTTTGTGCCATATTCACCTCCGGTTTGTGCTATTATCACCTCCGGTTTGTGCCATATTCACCTCCGGTTTGTGCTATTATCACCTCCGGTTTGTGCGATAATAACCTCCGGTTTGTGCGATAATAACCTCCGGTTTGTGCCATATTCACCTCCGGTTTGTGCTATTATCACCTCCGGTTTGTGCCATAATAACCTCCGGTTTGTGCGATAATAACCTCCGGTTTGTGCCATATTCACCTCCGGTTTGTGCCATAATCACCTCCGGTTTGTGCCATAATCACCTCCGGTTTGTGCCATATTCACCTCCGGTTTGTGTCATAATCACTTCCGGTTTGTGCCATATTCACCTCCGGTTTGTGCCATAATAACCTCCGGTTTGTGCCATAATCACCTCCAATTTGTGCCGATTCACCTCCGGTTTGTGTCATAATCACCTCCGTTTGTGCCATAATCACCTCCGGTTTGTGCCATATTCACCTCCCGTTTGTGTCATAATCACTCCCGGTTTGTGCCATATTCACCTCCGGTTTGTGCCATAATCACCTCCGGTTTGTGCCATAATCACCTCGGTTTGTTCCATATTCACCTCCGGTTTGTGCCATAATCACCTCTGGTTTGTGCCATAATCACCGGCCGTTTGTACTGGTTACAGAGACATACCGGTTAGAGAGACATTCTCACTAACGCTTCAAACTTTCCGTTTTAAGTCAGACCTCTTTGTCAGTGAATGTATGAATTGCTGTAAGCCACCAATACCACACTAACTGTGCTCATGTCCATGGCTCCATTGCCGTTCCTGGTAAGCAGCTCAGATCCATATCAGCCACATCATATATCCCCTACAGGCAACTTGTATACATATACATATATAAAATATTCCTCCAGTGTGTGTGGCGCGAGAGGGGCCACCCGTATACAACTCCCCGAAGGCTGGTGGGGGGGGGGCACTCCCCCAATGCGCTGATGGAGGAAGTAGCAAAGTATATTATGTTCCCTTAGCATTTATACTCATATGATGCGTTATACATCACATATATATATGAGGTATGCAGGTATTGCAGGTATAGCAATACCTCAGGGAGTTTGATGCCCCTGCCCTGCAGAGTTGTAAACCAATGCCTTGTGGTACAGATTCTTGACAGAACCGAAGGCTAAGGGAGCAAACCCTAAACAGAAAACCATGTCACTGTGGCAGCATTAAGGGCAGTTGATGTATGGAACTCCCAACATCTCCCGCCCAGCCAATGCAGGGACAAATAGTTTTGCACCTGTCTTGACATGTTCTTGCCAGTGTGAAACCTCTATTTTCTCCCCAAGAAAGTGCCGCTGGTAATTTGCAAAAGCCAGCAGCACTTCAACACTTTTGCAGGCAGCTTTCATGAAATTTATACCATCAAGAAAAACCTGAAGCTGAGAGACATTAAGACCGACTCATGGATGCAACTCTCACAGCAGAGAGATAAATCGAGAGCGGCAGTCAGGTAATGAAAGCAGTCTTTGTCACATCGCGACCGACAGCCTGATGATGATGATGATGATGATGATATATATGAGGTAACATTATGCTTGATAGCAGGATGATCAGGTCATGGCCACCTTGATAAATAGCATCTTACATGATCTACCACCAGCTTAGCGTGGGTGTGTGGTGGTGAGATAAAGTACCTGAGACCTAATTGACACTGTGGCCACCCACCAGGGTACCTCAGATAACCACCAATCAATCAATCACCTGACATAATTAAATCCCACCTCAGCAGGCCATCTCAGTCTCACGCTCAACGGGCAGGCAACGATGGCTTTCATGATATGGGATTCATTTTGCGGGAAAAAGCATGACATTCATCTGTGACCTACCTATGGGCCTCAACTGTTGCACGCTGTGGTAATGACGTAACCATGGCGGGTCAGTGGATCACGATGCCCAGTCACACTGGTAGAATTAGTGATACGTAGTTGCCTACATATGGGCCTCACCTGTTGCATGCTGTGGTAATGATGTAACCATGGCGGGTCAGTGGATCACGATGCCCAGTCACACTGTTAGAATTAGTGATACGTAGTTGCCTACATATGGGCCTCACCTGTTGCATGCTGTGGTAATGACATAACCATTGTCGGATCAGTGGACCGTGACACCCAGTCACACTGGTGGAATCAGACGCTATTCTCCAGTGTCAGCTCCTCCCGGGTTCTAATGCCTGCGGGTTTGCTTTGGTAGTTGGAGTTTTACTTCCTGGCAACATCTAAGATGACATTACCTCTATTTAATAATGAACTAGCTAATGCCGGTGTAGGACGTTCAAAACACTACCCGGTTGAAAGCACTACGGTAGTGTTTTCAACCTAAGTTCAAAACACTATGGTAGTGATTTCAACCTAAGTTCAAAACACTATGGTAGTGTTTTCAACTTAAGTTCAAAACACTACTGTTAAGTTCAAAACACTACCCAAGTTCAAAACACTCTCATAACATGGCAGTGGTGGCTGTAAGTGTAACGTCACAAAATGTAACCTCCTGGTACATATTGGTATGCTGATCATGTTGTGCTGTTTGAAGCATGTGCTTATTTGGTTGGGTTATTGGGAATTTTATCCCCTGGGAATATCTAAGGTCATATCAGGATCCACGTACTATTAGTATACGCTGATAGCACTGCGGCGTCTACGCCACATATTAGACTACACTGATGGTGCTGTGGCATTTGATTGATTGTTTGTTGTTGTTTTACATCCTATCAACATCTATGGTCATTTCAGGATGGGTACTGACTTGTGACAGTGAACACTCATGGCGACTTTAAGGTGCTGTCCCACTGGGAGACCAGGCTGCCACCACCATGAGAGTAGTGTTTTGAACTTAAAGGGAGTGATTTGAACTTAAGGATAGTGTTTTGAGCATGGCCACAGTAGTGGTTTGAACCTACCTTCAACTAAGTTGAAAACACTACTGTAGTGGTTTGAACCTAGGTTGAAAACACTACCATCGTGTTGTAGTGGGGTAGTGTTTGAACTTACTACACCGGTATATGTGTTTAAATACGTGAACGATCTGATGACAGTATCTGTATTTAAATACTATACCTGTATTTGCTGCTCCCCATTTTTGCATGAACCTCAGTAACTGGTGCTGTACATTATACAGCAGGAGCCACTCCCTTAATTCTACAGGATCGGTGCTGTGACTAATACAGCACTGACCAAACTTAGATTATTTAGAATGTCAATTCCAATAATAAGATGGCTGGAAGACCAGTGCTCCGGCACTGACAAATGTCATATTCAGATGAATAAATACTTTACCAAAAAAAAAAAAGAAGGTGAACCAGCTGCTACCGGTACCTGTTAATATCCTACGGTCTACTAATTACTAAAAAGAAATCGAAGCTCAGATTTAGCAATGCAGATAGTTTAATATAATTGTTTCGTACATTTACATAACTTAGCTGAATTCGTTTTTGATATTAGAAATATTCATGATTCAACTGTCCCATCTTAATGTACCTGAAGATCACAATATATATTTTGAACTAAGGTAAAAAGTCATGAACGGTTCAAGTAGTTGTATCGTTTCCTGGAATACCCCAGAACTTGTCAAAAAGCTATGAGTGTGTGAGATTATAATCGGAATGTGTTTGATCCCGTTTGAAATAAGAGTGGGCCGAGAGGCAGGATTGTGAATACTGAGTACTTCGGTACACGACGTTACCGGGCAGTGAAGTGGGGCCGGCTGAGCTGCGGCCTGCTGCCGGCCTCCGGCTCGGGGAGGCCGGCCGAGTTGCGGCCTGCTGCCGGTCTCTGGGTCGGGGAGGCACGACGCACCCAGTGGCAGCCAGGTACCCGGAGGGGCACCACTGGCACCGATAACGGAACAGCTGTCAAACTGGTCCCCAGTTATCAAACCGGATCCCTGAGGATGTCAGCAAGTCCGGTGCAGAAAGGTCACGGAGAGGCTTGGGAACTACTCCAACAGGTGAGGTGACTACTTGGGAACTACTCCAACAGGTGAGGTGACTACTTGGGAACTACTCCAACAGGTGAGGTGACAATTTGGGAACTACTCCAACAGTTGAGGTGACAATTTGGAACTACCCCAACAGGTGAGGTGACTACCTGGGAACTACTCCAACACGTGAGGTGACTACTTGGGAACTACCCCAACAGGTGAGGTGACTACTTGGGAACTACTGCGACAGGTGAGGTGACTACTTGGGAACTACCCCAACAGGTGAGGTGACTACTTGGGAACTACCCCAACAGGTGAGGTGACTACTTGGGAACTACTCCAACAGGTGAGGTGAGTACCTGGGATCTACTCCAACTCCAACAGGTGAGGTGACATTTTGGGAACTACCCCAACAGGTGAGGCGAGTACCTGGGATCTATTCTAACAGGTGAGGTGACTACTTTGGAACTACCCCAACAGGTGATGTGACTACCTGGGAACTATTCCAACAGGTGAGGGGACTACGTGGGAACTACTCCAACAGGTGAGGAACTACTCCAACAGGTGAGGTGACAACAGCCAGGTAACAACATCTAAATGGAGCACTACAGGATAACAACAAATATGGAACTAGATTGAATCAAGTTTATCCTCTTGCACAGGTAAACCTGTGCTGACATATACACACATTGTTCAGTAGTAATGACCAGCTGATGGCTGGCTGGTTAACAACATAGACTTCCGCCGGCGGCGCCACCAACAACACGATCCCGCAGCAAGGCGAAGGATCGAATCCAACTCACTTAACCATTGGCCGGATTTGGCAAACTATTTATATCAACTTTTTACGTTCCATATATTTATATTTGATAATACTTATACAACACATATATGTGTAGTACTTATATGGCGTACGTGCGGAATATATAACGTTATATACCAGTGTTTACCAGATGCATGCTGGGTATACCGCAGAGCATCCACTTCCGGTGCAGCAGCGTCTGGCAGTGCCTGGGAGGCTCTCAGGGAGGCTGTGTGTGCAGGCCGGCCCGGCTTCTGTTCGACTTGGTGACAGCCTGTTGAGAGTGTCCGGCTGGTACCACCTCACATGACGGCTGAGCTGACAGCTAAATTTTCTACACATTTCTTTTTTTGGTAAAGTATTTATTCATCTGAATATGACATTTGTCAGTGCTGGAGCACTGGTCTTCCAGCCATCTTACTATTGGAATTGACAGTCTAAATAATCTACATTTGATCAATGCTGTATGTATTACTTACAGCATCGATCCTGTAGAATTAAGGGAGTGGTTCCTGCTGTATAATGCACAGCATCAGTCACTGTAGTTCAATCAAAAATGGGGAGCAGCACCGAGTTGAAAGTGTATACTCGGGGCAACTCAAATAATCATTGATGGTTACATTTTTTCTGTTATAAAACAAGGTAAGTTTATAGTTGACAAGATATTTTGTCTGTCTTATATAATGTTCAATGTGTTTAAACAGGTTGATAGTTGTGTAGGATGTTCGGTGTGTTGATGGTTTGTTCATGATGGTTAAGGGTGGTGGCATGGGAGGGGGCCGATTGGGGTGAGTGGTGGGGGGGAAAACCCCACAGGAGAGCAAGCAAGGATGTGGGGGGGGGGGCAGAAGCTCGGGGCTTTGCTAGTAATTACACCTCTTGACTGGCCACCAGCCCCCCACCAGCCCTCCACAAGCCCCCCCACCAACCCGCCACAGCAGAGGCCACCCTTCGTAGCATGCCACGCACAGGAAGTAACAAGGCGCACAAGTTGGCAGCTGGTCTATTGTCTGTCATTACATCTCGGAAAAAGTATTTAACGACGTGACAGGAGTGGTATAATTTTTGCAATTTATTCAATCAGAATAATAAGGTCAATGAACAACAGTAAATCAGCATAAGTCATTAATCGGTCAATCACTCTTGTCACTCTCAACTCTACCGCTTGACTAACCTGTTTGTTAGTTGAGGGTGCGGGTGGCAAATTGGTGGTCAGGGTGGTGTTCACGGGTTTGTGTCCAGTCGGCAAGTGAGCGAATGTGTTGCTCGCTGTGACATCACTGACTGGACAAGAACCCGCAAGGTGGCAGCATCGGTTTGAATTTTAATTTGAAAGTTAAAATATAGGTGGGGTGGTCGTATGGCGTAAGGCCTGAGAGTGTCGGCGTTTGATGCTAGGGGGCAGTGTGGTTCAGGTTCAAATCGCTAGGTGGGTGAATTTCGTAAGTTGGCTTAAGGCCCTACCCCTCCCACCCCGTCGAAAATTACCCATGTTATGCTAACATGAACAATTGTTACAAAACTTTCAAGGTGAACTTCCAGGCAACTTGAGTTAACCAGCCAAAGTTAAATCAGAGCAGCACCGAACAAAGGTCAATAGTTACCTTTCTGTCCTTGTCCTTCTCCCCTGCCTGAAAGTTCTTCTTGTTGGATCATATAATTAATCAATACCAACCTACTTACAACAACTATAGCTAGAAATCAGTGATTACCCTGATAATTACAACAAAAACAAAGCCCCCATCTACACCCCAGTACCCGTCTAACAGTGTCTCACTTCCAAACAGATGTCCAACTATTACACCCCAGTACCCTTCTAACAGTGTCACTTCCAAACAGATGTCCAACTATTACACCCCAGTACCCGTCTAACAGTGTCTCACTTCCAAACAGATGTCCAACTATTACACACCAGTACCCTTCTAACAGTGTGTCACTTCCAAACAGATGTCCAACTATTACACACCAGTGCCCTTCTAACAGTGTGTCACTTCCAAACAGATGTCCAACTATTACACACCAGTACTCTTCTAACAGTGGGTCACTTCCAAACAGATGTCCAACTATTACACCCCAGTACCCTTCTAACAGTGTCTCACTTCCAAACAGATGTCCAACTATTACACCCCAGTACCCTTCTAACAGTGTGTCACTTCCAAACAGATGTCCAACTATTACACACCAGTACCCTTCTAACAGTGTCTCACTTCCAAACAGATGTCCAACTATTACACACCAGTACCCTTCTAACAGTGTGTCACTTCCAAACAGATGTCCAACTATTACACACCAGTACCCTTCTAACAGTGTGTCACTTCCAAACAGATGTCCAACTATTACACACCAGTACCCGTCTAACAGTGTCTCACTTCCAAACAGATGTCCAACTATTACAGCACAGTACCCTTCTAACAGTGCGTCACTTCCAAACAGATGTCCAACTATTACAGCACAGTACCCTTCTAACAGTGTCTCACTTCCAAACAGATGTCCAACTATTACACACCAGTACCCTTCTAACAGTGTGTCACTTCCAAACAGATGTCCAACTATTACACACCAGTACCCTTCTAACAGTGTGTCACTTCCAAACAGATGTCCAACTATTACACACCAGTACCCTTCTAACAGTGTCTCACTTCCAAACAGATGTCCAACTATTACACACCAGTACCCTTCTAACAGTGTCTCACTTCCAAACAGATGTCCAACTATTACGACACCCCAGTACCCTTCTAACAGTGTGTCACTTCCAAACAGATGTCCAACTATTACACACCAGTACCCTTCTAACAGTGGGTCACTTCCAAACAGATGTCCAACTATTACACCCCAGTACCCTTCTAACAGTGTGTCACTTCCAAACAGATGTCCAACTATTACACACCAGTACCCTTCTAACAGTGTCTCACTTCCAAACAGATGTCCAACTATTACACCCCAGTACCCTTCTAACAGTGTCTCACTTCCAAACAGATGTCCAACTATTACACACCAGTACCCTTCTAACAGTGTCTCACTTCCAAACAGATGTCCAACTATTACACCCCAGTACCCTTCTAACAGTGTGTCACTTCCAAACAGATGTCCAACTATTACACACCAGTACCCGTCTAACAGTGTCTCACTTCCAAACAGATGTCCAACTATTACACACCAGTACCCTTCTAACAGTGTGTCACTTCCAAACAGATGTCCAACTATTACACACCAGTACCCTTCTAACAGTGTGTCACTTCCAAACAGATGTCCAACTATTACACACCAGTACCCTTCTAACAGTGTGTCACTTCCAAACAGATGTCCAACTATTACACCCCAGTACCCTTCTAACAGTGTCTCACTTCCAAACAGATGTCCAACTATTACACCCCAGTACCCTTCTAACAGTGTGTCACTTCCAAACAGATGTCCAACTATTACACACCAGTACCCTTCTAACAGTGTCTCACTTCCAAACAGATGTCCAACTATTACACCCCAGTACCCTTCTAACAGTGTGTCACTTCCAAACAGATGTCCAACTATTACACACCAGTACCCTTCTAACAGTGTCTCACTTCCAAACAGATGTCCAACTATTACACACCAGTACCCTTCTAACAGTGTCTCACTTCCAAACAGATGTCCAACTATTACAGCACAGTACCCTTCTAACAGTGTGTCACTTCCAAACAGATGTCCAACTATTACAGCACAGTACCCTTCTAACAGTGTGTCACTTCCAAACAGATGTCCAACTATTACACACCAGTACCCTTCTAACAGTGTCTCACTTCCAAACAGATGTCCAACTATTACACACCAGTACCCTTCTAACAGTGGGTCACTTCCAAACAGATGTCCAACTATTACACACCAGTACCCTTCTAACAGTGTCTCACTTCCAAACAGATGTCCAACTATTACACACCAGTACCCTGCTAACAGTGTCTCACTTCCAAACAGATGTCCAACTATTACACACCAGTACCCTTCTAACTATGCTAAAGAGCTGTTAAACTATGCCCCACGACAAAGGCCATTTTGGTATAAGTCCCCTCCTGCCTTCCTTTCACCTTGATTCTCCTCTTCATTCATCCCAATGTGTTGCTCTATACATGTGTGTAACTGACTATATTGTTATAACTGTGCTTACTGCATAGCGGTGTTTGCCATTAGGGCTGGAAGACAAAAAAACACGTGACCCACAAACAGGCGGGCGGCGCCAACACAACACCACAGGCACGTCAATGAATGGAGTCTGACGGCGGGCGGCGGGCGGCGGGCGGCGGGCGGGCGGCGGGCGGCGGGCGGCGGGCGGCGGGCGGCGGGCGGCGGGCGGCGGGCGGCGGGCGGCGGGCGGCGGGGGGGCGGGGCGGGGGGGGGGGGGCGGCGGGCGGCGGGCGGCGGGCGGCGGGCGGCGGGCGGGGGCGGCGGGCGGCGGCGGGCGGCGGGCGGCGGGCGGCGGGCGGCGGGCGGCGGCGGCGGGCGGCGGGGGCGGGCGGCGGGGCGGGGCGGCGGGCGGCGGGCGGCGGGCGGCGGGCGGCGGGCGGCGGGCGGCGGGCGGCGGGCAGCGGGCCGTGGGCGGCGGGCGGCACTCGCCCTTCACCCGGCCCGCGGATTAAACAGCTATCAGTGTTTGTGATTAGATAATTCAAACCGGATGTCTGCAGCTACACGCGTGCGCAATGAGTGTCGGTCTCAGCCGGAGAGTGAGGGGTGGGGTGCTATGGCGTGGGGTGGCTTTCACGGCGTGGTGACGGGGGCGACCTTGGTGTATGTAGACCGGTTGTTGGCAGACTGTGGTGTATTTAGACTGGATGTTGGCAGACTGTGGTGTATGTAGACTGGATGTTGGCAGACTGTGTTGTATGTAGACCAGATGTTCGCAGACTGTGGTGTATGTAGATCGGATGTTGGCACACTGTGTTGTATGTAGACCCGATGTTGGCAGACTGTGGTGTGTGTAGACTGGATGTCGGCAGACTGTGGTGTATGTAGGCCGGATGTTGACAGACTGTGGTGTATGTAGTGTGGTGTATGTTGACAGACTGTGGTATATGTAGACTGGATGTTGGCAGACATCTCTCCGGCAGACTGTGGTGTATGTAGACTGGATGTTGACAGACTGTGGTGTATGTAGACCGGATGGTCACAGACTGTGGTGTATGTAGACCAGATGTTGGCAGACTGTGGTGTATGTAGACTGGATGTTGGCAGACTGTGGTGTATGTACACTGGATGTTGGTAGACTGTGGTGTATGTAGACCGGATGTTGACAGACTGTGGTGTATATAGTGTGGTGTATGTTGGCAGACTGGTGTATGTAGACTGGATGTTGGCAGACATTTCTCCGCAGACTGTGGTGTATGTAGACCGGATGTTGACAGACTGTGGTGTATGTACTGTGGTGTATGTTGACAGACTGTGGTATATGTAGACTGGATGTTGGCAGACATCTCTCCGGCAGACTGTGCTGTATGTAGACCGGATGTTGGCAGACTGTGGTGTATGTAGACCGATTTTGGAGATTGGTGTATGTAGACTGGATGTTCAGACTGTGTGTTGGTGTGTGTGTGGTGTTGGTGTGTGTGGTGTTGGGGGGTGTGGTGTATGTAGACGGATGTGGTGTGGTGTATGTAGACCGTGGTCAGACTGTGGTGTATGTAGACCAGATGTTGGCAGACTGTGGTGTATGTAGACTGGATGTTGGCAGACTGTGGTGTATGTACACTGGATGTTGGTAGACTGTGGTGTATGTAGACCAGATGTTGACAGACTGTGGTGTATATAGTGTGGTGTATGTTGGCAGACTGGTGTATGTAGACTGGATGTTGGCAGACATCTCTCCGGCAGACTGTGGTGTATGTAGACCGGATGTTGACAGACTGTGGTGTATGTACTGTGGTGTATGTTGACAGACTGTGGTATATGTAGACTGGATGTTGGCAGACATCTCTCCGGCAGACTGTGGTGTATGTAGACTGGATGTTGACAGACTGTGGTGTATGTAGACCGGATGGTCACAGACTGTGGTGTATGTAGACCAGATGTTGGCAGACTGTGGTGTATGTAGACTGGATGTTGGCAGACTGTGGTGTATGTACACTGGATGTTGGTAGACTGTGGTGTATGCAGACCAGATGTTGACAGACTGTGGTGTATATAGTGTGGTGTATGTTGGCAGACTGGTGTATGTAGACTGGATGTTGGCAGACATCTCTCCGGCAGACTGTGGTGTATGTAGACCGGATGTTGACATACTGTGGTGTATGTACTGTGGTGTATGTTGACAGACTGTGGTATATGTAGACTGGATGTTGGCAGACATCTCTCCGGCAGACTGTGCTGTATGTAGACCGGATGTTGGCAGACTGTGGTGTATGTAGACCGGATTTTGGCAGACTGTGGTGTATGTAGACTGGATGTTCACAGACTGTGGTGTATGTAGACCAGATGTTGGCAGACTTTAGTGTATGTAGACTGGATGTTCGCAGACTGTGGTGTATGTACACTGGATGTTGGTAGACTGTGGTGTATGTACACTGGATGTTGGTAGACTGTGGTGTATGTAGACCGGATGTTGACAGACTGTGGTGTATGTACTGTGGTGTATGTTGGCAGACTGGTGTATGTAGACTGGATGTTGGCAGACATCTCTCCGGCAGACTGTGCTGTATGTAGACCGGATGTTGGCAGACTGTGGTATATGTAGACCGGATGTTGGCAGAGGGTGGTGTATGTAGACAGGATGTTGGCAGACTGTGGTCTATATAGACTGGATGTTGGCCGACTGTGGTGTATGTAGACTGGATGTTGGCAGACTGTGGTGTATGTAGACTGGATGTTGGCAGACTGTGGTGTATGGAGGCCGGATGTTGGCAGACTGTGGTGTGTGTAGTCTGGATGTTGGCAGACTGTGGTGTATGTAGACTGGATGTTGGCAGACTGTGGTGTATGTAGGCCGGATGTTGGCAGACTGTGGTGTATGTAGACTGGATGTTGGCAGACTGTGGTGTGTGTAGACTGGATGTTGGCAGACTTTGGTGTATGTAGACTGGATGTTGGCAGACTGTGGTGTATGTAGACTGAATGTTGGCAGACTAGGGTGTATGTAGACTGAATGTTGGCAGACTGTGGTGTATGTAGACTGAATTTTGGCAGACTGTGGTGTATGTAGACCGGATGTTGGCATACTGTGGTGTATGCATTCTGTATGTTAGCAGACTGTCATCTATGTAGACCAGATGTTGACAGACTGTGGTGTATGTAGACTGGATGTTGGCAGACTGTGGTGTATGTAGACTGGATGTTACCGGACTGTGGTGTATGTATACTGTATGTTAGCAGACTGTCATCTATGTAGACCGGATGTTGGCATACTGTGGTGTATGTATACTGTATGTTAGCAGACTGTCATCTATGTAGACCAGATGTTGACAGACTGTGGTGTATGTAGACTGGATGTTGGCAGACTGTGGTGTATGTATACTGTATGTTAGCAGACTGTCATCTATGTAGACCGGATGTTGGCATACCGTGGTGTATGTATACTGTATGTTAGCAGACTGTGGTGTATGTAGACCGGATGTTGGCAGACTGTGGTGTATCTAGCAGTGTATGTGCTGCCCACATGCTTCATGAGCCTCCTTCTGGGTAATCCTTGCAACACATGAGGATAACCCTCAGTTAGCTTCATTTACGTATTGCACGTAAATGTCTTTATATCTGCTTTGTTGCATCATCCACTAGTAAATATTTGTTTAAATAACTGTCACCGGCAGACAACTGCAAGACCAGACAAATCATAATTGCAGGTGAATAAATGTTTACCCACCCACCTCACCCAATTACAAAATAGCTGCTAATAGGTGTTTTTGGTTGTTGTTTTTTTGCATTATAAAAGAAAAAGCCTCTAATTGGTCTTTGAAGTTCAATAGCCGATGATAAAAAATCAATCTGCTCTAGAGCCCACGTTAAATATAACCAGCCAATAGGTGAGTCTAGATATTCGTGCTGGAGCAGACAGTGGTCACATGATCGTCTGTGATTGGTGCAACAATAGGTAGCAAAATGAAAGAAGCATTCTCATTGGATTGTCGTGTTACTTTAGGTTTTAAAGTGACTTTTGTTTGCCAAATGTCTACAAAAATATTACTATTAAAGCTGCATAGTCCGATGAAATATCAAATTTTCAAAACCAAAGCAATTATTTAGATTTGATTTTACATATCTAACTTAGATACTGATGCACTTATTAAGCATTCGTTTCTCCGTAGAAGGCAATACTGAGTCAATTTAACAGAACCTCTTACTGCAGAAGTCTATGGTGTCAGAGTTTTGGCAAGCCTGTCAAAACTAATTTTCCATGTTTGCACTCAAAATATCTCAAAAGTTTACCATTTAAAATAAAAGTAACTTTGAACTAATGTAAAGTAGATACTAGTGATCGATCTAATATATTTATCTCGGAAAAAATACAGAAATTCAAAACCATCGGACTATGCAACTTTAAGATATTGTGCCCTTAGTGGTTTATTCCTTTTAGCGTAAAGGAGTTGCATACAAAAAGATGGCTATGCTAATTCAATGCTGTAATCCACCAGAATTAAATAAGATATGTCTAGATCTAAGTTTATGTATATCTTTTGGATATATATATATCAATATAAATATATATAAATGTGAAAGAGAAAAAAAGAGAGAGAACGATAGAAGAACGTGGAGAAAGAATAGAGGCCGCGTTAAAACAAAGACTTTTCAAATCGGTGTTTGTCGGCACCTGGGCTGGCGGTCGGCATTAAAAGCTAGTGTAGGGACTTGTTGGTTCGGTATCAAGATAATGTGGCTGAGTGAGATATCGGATCATGGTGCTGTGGTGGCACGGTTTCCTAGTAGGGAAGCACTATAAAGCTGAAACTTCTAAAAAAGTGTGCAGTGTCACAAGTGGGTACCCTTCCTGATGTGATGACCTCAGGCGTTGCTTGTACGTAAAGCCCCAATAAGTGACGAGTGCTCGCCGTCTGGTTGGTTCCCATCTCCGGCTGCACACAGGCGCGGTGTCCACGTGACCGGAAGTGTCCAGTTCCGGCCTGCATCCACTTCCGGTCCCACTTACACGCGCGGCGTGAGGGGCTGATTTTGTTGGCTCGGTGAAGGGTTGAGAAATTGCCTGTCAATCTCGGAGTGCTTAGGAACATAAAAACCGACCTTTTTCTGTTCATTTCCGGAATGAAGAGTAAAATGTGGCATTCTTTTTCCGTTGCATGTGA
Organism: Branchipolynoe longqiensis; assembly: GCA_030323885.1. Lineage (NCBI taxonomy): Eukaryota > Metazoa > Annelida > Polychaeta > Phyllodocida > Polynoidae > Branchipolynoe > Branchipolynoe longqiensis. Next base: position 297,043 of record CM059203.1, read on the forward strand.
CACGTAGCAAAGCCTGTTGCTCGCTAAATGTCGTCTGTTGTCACAATGATGACAGAAGCTGACATTTAGGAGCATACGGACTAATGGTTATTGTGAATACAGTGAATTCCATATCGCTGGTATTATAGGCAATCTGTCTGTCTCAAACAGTAAAGGCCCAGTCAGACCTTACCGGACTGAGTTTCGGACCCCACCGGACAAAGAATTGTCTAGTCCGTTGGTGTCCGGTGTCAAAATGTACCGAAATGTACCGGATGAAACAAATGCTAAACGGACAAGGAACGGACATTAATGAATAGCCACCAGACGAGAACCAGACGAGAACCGGACAGCAACCGAATGTCAAAAGGATGGACCGGACACCAACCAGACACCAACCTGACACCAACTGGACACCAACCGGACACCAACCGAACTTGTACCGGACACCACCGGACACCACCAGAGATAGAAAGTAAATGCTGGAAGGGTACCGTATATAAACCGTACATTGCCATATTTCACCAGAGAGTGTCCGTTTTCTGTCCGTTTCCTCAGTCCGGTGAGGTCTGACTAGGGCTTAATGTTACTATTACTATAGGCGGTGTTTCCTGTTGTTTGTTTGCTGTGTTACTATTACTATATGTAGTGTTTCCTGTTGTTTGTTTGCTGTGTTACTATTATTATAGGCAGTGTTTCCTGATGTTTGTTTGCTGTGTTACTATTACTATAGGCGGTGTTTCCTGTTGTTTGTTTGCTGTGTTACTATTATAATAGGTGGTGTTTCCTGTTGTTTGTTTGCTGTGTTACTATTATTATAGGTGGTGTTCCTGTTGTTTGTTTGCTGTGTCACTATTACTATAGGCGGTGTTTCCTGTTGTTTGTTTGCTGTGTTACTATTATTATTGGCAGTGTTTCCTGTTGTTTGTTTGCTTGCTGTGTTACTATTATTATAGGCGGCATTCCTGTTGTTTGTTTGCTGTGTTACTATTATTATAGGTGGTGTTTCATGTTATAGGCAGTCTTTTCTGTTGTTTGTTTGCTGTTTTACTATTATTATAGGTGGTGTTTCCCATTGTTTGTTTTCTGTGTTACTATTATAGGTGGTGTTTCCTGTTGTTTGTTTGCTGTGTTACTATTACTATAGGCGGTGTTCATGTTGTTTGTTTGCTGTGTTACTATTATTATTGGCAGTGTTTCATGTTGTTTGTTTTCTGCGTTACTATTATAGGTGGTGTTCATGTTGTTTGTTTGCTGTGTTACTATTACCATAGGCAGTGTTCCTGTTGTTTGTTTGCTGTGTTACTATTATTTTAGGCAGTGTTTCCTGTTGTTTGTTTGGTGTGTTACTATTATTATAGGCAGTGTTTCTGTTGTTTGTTTGCTGTGTTACTATTATTATAGGCAGTGTTTCCTGTTGTTTGTTTGCTGTGTTACTATTATTATAGGTGGTGTTTCCTGTTGTTTGTTTGCTGTGTTACCATTATGATAGGCAGTATTTCTATTGTTTGTTTGCTGTGTTACTATTATTATAGGCAGTGTTTCCTGTTGTTTGTTTGCTGTGTTACTATTATTATAGGTGGTGTTTCATGTTGTTTGTTTGCTCTGTTAGCATTATTATATGCAGTGTTTTTTGTTGTTTGTTTGCTGTGTTACTATTATTATAGGTGGTGTTTCCTGTTGTTTGTTTGCTGTGTTACTATTATTATAGGTGGTGCTCCTGTTGTTTGTTTGCTGTGTTACTATTACTATAGGCAGTGTTCCTGTTGTTTGTTTGCTGTGTGACTATTATGATAGGCAGTATTTCCTGTTGTTTGTTTGCTGTGTTACTATTATTATAGGTGGTGTTTCCTGTTGTTTGTTTGCTCTGTTACCATTATTATAGACAGTGTTTCTGTTGTTTGTTTGCTGTGTTACTATTATTATAGGCAGTGTTTCCTGTTGTTTGTTTGCTGTGGTACTATTATTATAGGCAGTGTTCCTGTTGTTTGTTTGCTGTGGTACTATTACAATAGGTGGTGTTCCTGCTGTTTGTTTTCTGTGTTACTATTACTATGGGTGGTGTTTCCTCTTGTTTGTTTTCTGTGTTACTATTACAATAGGTGGTGTTCCTGTTGTTTGTTTGCTGTGTTATTATTACAATAGGCAGTGTTTCCGTTGCTTTATTTTGTAACAACTTTGTAAATGACTAATTTAGAAAATATCTGAATTGATGTATGGGCTAATACATACGTTGTAATCTAAACTCAAAGGTGTGTGTGTTTTGGCTGAGACCACTTGGTGCTTTTATTTGACTATGTCGGTTTAACCGCCAGCTGGCCACACGCCCCGGGCTGCCTGGCGTTCAGGGGCCGTATGCATGGGTTTGGAGCTACGCGTAGCCGGTGCTACATGCTAGCTCTGGGGTAGCTATCCGCGGCTAGGAGGGCCTTGGTTAATTAGGTCAAGTCGTATGCACCAATGTCGTAGCCGGGGCAGATAGCTAACCGTGAAGTTATTTATAGATTTGGGAAATCCCTCGAGTCGACAATATGAATAACGCCGCCAATGCCACGGCGGCGTTAATATCGGTTCGAATTTAGGGTTAAATTGATCAAATTTCACTTATGGCGTACGTAATTCTGTTAAATATGACAGCATTGGATAGATTTGGGCCTAATATATTGCCACCGATGCGACGGCGGCCATGTTTAGTTGACGTTCGACAGTATGGATATCGATGTCGATGCGGCGGGGACGTTTTGTTTACTTTACATTCGTCGATTCGACAATATGAATAACGCCGCCAATGCGGCGGCGGAGTTAATATCGGTTCGAATTTAGGGTTAATTTTATCAAATTTCACTTAATGAGTATGTAATTCTGTTAAATATGATAGCATTGCATAGATTGAAAGCCACACACGTACACTAACCGGTGTGGCTAGCAGTTAAACCTGACTTGAAATCAGGGTAGCTTAGCTTAGGCTACGGTCGGCGGCTAGCGCTGGCACCGGCTCAAGCATGCGGATTTTCCAACTTTAGCCGGGTGGAGCTACCCTAGCCGCGGTTAGAGCCCTAGCACCAGCCCATGTATACGGGCCCAGGGCTCAGTGAGGGTCAGTTGGACACCGACTGTCCCATTTAGAGCCGACGTCTTAACATCACGGGACCATCGGTCAATGACGTACTTCCTCACCGCTACGGTGTCTATCATTGTCGATATGTAGCACACATCAGGGGCTGTATGCAGGAATCAGTGTTAGCGAGGCAAAACGGTGATTGGCGGGAATTCCGGTTTAGCGGCGAAAAATGGTATGCACAAGTCAGTGTTAGACCTAACACCAAATGCTTAACCAGTGTTACGTTACCCCCAAAAAATAGTAGGTGTACCGAGTTTATTAGGCCCAAATCTATTCAATGCTGTCATATTTAACAGAATTACAGACGCAATAAGTGAAAATTTATCAATTTAACCCTAAATTCGAAGCGTTATTAAGGCTACCGCCGTAACAGCGGCGATATTAAGAGTTATATTTTCGAATCGACGAAGGTAAAGTAAACAAATCACCGCCGCCGCTGCATCGACGTCCCTTTCCATACTGGCAGCGGCCGCGGTTTGTTTACTTTACTTTCGTCGATTCGAAAATATAACTAGTAATATCGCCGCCAATGCGGCGGTAGCCTTAATAACGCTTCGAATTTAGAGTTAATTTGATCAAATTTCACTTATTGCGTATGTAATTCTGTTAAATATAATCGCATTCAATAGATTTGAGCCTAATATTTGGCTACAAACGCAGAGGGATTTCCCAAATCTATAAATACATTCACGTTTAGCTATAATGAAAGTGTTACGCGCTCCTGCATACGACTTGACACAGTTCCCGACGTCGGTGATAGCTAAACGGTAACAGGCTCTAACACCAAAACCCGCTAACACTGACTCCTGCATACGGGCCCTGGTATCCATCTTGTATCTTTTGTACATGTCTTATTGCATCCAATATCACAAATGGAAAGGAACAGGTCGTTCGTGAAAAATGGCAAATAAAAACAGATTTGAAAGACCTGTGTAATTTAGTCATGACGATACATGTATGGAGCATGCTGACAATTATAAAACTGGGGAATAAACGGATAACTTTAATATCATATATATATATTTATGATGTCATATAGATCCCTCATTATTATAAACATGTCTTATATATCGAGTACTGATCGATATCATATGTACATTATATATGTAGTGGTCTGCACTCATACCTTCAGCTAAGGATTCACATAGACAGGTGGGTGTGAAAGGTGTGATGACATCAGGAAGCCTAGGTGGTGTAATGGTCAGCAAATTAACCCAGCATGCAAGAGGGGTGGGCTCGATTCCTGCTGTAGGCGCAATATTTCTCATTGTCATCATCCCGACGACGTATTCACTCAATACACTTATCAGTTTTGCTTGGGCCTTACACTCTAGCAACAACTAATGCTAGGTACACACATACCGTATAGGATTCGCGCACTAAAACTCCCGATCCGCTTAAAACTGAAAACAGGCCGATTCATTTTTCAAATCGCGAATCACAATCGTAATGGTAGTACACACCTACCGTTTTAGCCCTAAAAATCAGTTTTTAGTCGTGAATCGCAATCGGTAGGTGTGCTAGGGGAGTGCACACCTCATGACTTTTGGGCAGTTTTAGATCGTATACGGTAGGTGGGTGCGGAAAAACGATCGTATACGGTAGGTGTGTACCTAGCATGAGATCATATCAACGTGGGTACAGACAGTTCACATTAATAGCGACTTTTATAGTGTCGCCCCACTGAGAGGCCAGGTCATTCTCACCATGATCCGATATCCCACTGAGTGACATTATCCTAATACTGAGATAAGAAACCTTTGCCCTATCTTAGGATTGCTGAGCACCAGACTAGGTAGCAAAACGTATCAATGTGTTAAGTCATTGGTTTGGCTCGTCCAAGAGTTGAACTCTTGACCTGTCGGATGGGAAGCCAGCGCTCTGCTCATTTGGCCACTGTGTCTGGTCAGTAGATATGCACATTTTCAATATATATGTGTTGCAATACTGTGTAATAGACTCATTATTTTACGGTTGATGTGAACCTGATATTGGCCCCTGCGTGGACTCGATCATGGGGCCTTGCTGTTTCTATGGCAGCGCTACTTGCGGGGTGCTGAGTGTGGAGTGTAGGGAGCAGGGTACGACTTAAGCCGCCATGTTGTATGGACAGCCTCACTTTGGGTACAACTACACATGGCACTGTGAGCCAGCCCTCTCTCACCCGCCATATTGCATGGAGAGCCTCACCTTGGGGACAACTATACATGGCATCATGATCACTCTCTAACCGGCTATGTTGTATGGACAGCCTCACTTTGGGTAAAACTACTCATGGCACTGTGAGCCCTCTCTAACCGCCATGTTGTATGGACAGCCTCACTTTGGGTACAGCTACACATGTCACTGTGATCACTCTCTAACACACCATGTTGTATGGACAGCCTCACTTTGGGTACAGCTGCACACAGCACTGTGATCCCTCTCTAATCCGCCATGTTTTATGGACAGCCTCACTTTGGGTACAGCTACACATGGCACTATGAACCCTCTCTAACCCGCCATGTTGTATGGACAGCCTCACATTGGGTACAGCTACACACAGCACTGTGATCCCTCTCTAACCCGCCATGTTGTATGGACAGCCTCACTTTGGGTACAGCTACACATGGCACTGTGATCACTCTCTAACCCGCCATGTTGTATGGACAGCCTCACTTTGAGTACAGCTACACATGGCACTATGAACCCTCTCTAACCCGCCATGTTGTATGGACAGCCTCACTTTGGGTACAGCTACACACAGCACTGTGATCCCTCTCTAACCTGCCATGTTGTATGGACAGCCTCACTTTGGGTAAAACTACTCATGGCACTGTGAGCCCTCTCTAACTGCCATGTTGTATGACAGCCTCACTTTGAGTACAGCTACACACTGCACTATGATCACTCTCTAACCCGCCATGTTGTATGGACAGCCTCACTTTGGGTACAGCTACACATGGCACTATGAACCCTCTCTAACCCGCCATGTTGTATGGACAGCCTCACTTTGGGTACAGCTACACATGGCACTGTGATCACTCTCTAACCCGCCATGTTGTATGGACAGCCTCACTTTGAGTACAGCTACACATGGCACTATGAACCCTCTCTAACCCGCCATGTTGTATGGACAGCCTCACTTTGGGTACAGCTACACACAGCACTGTGATCCCTCTCTAACCTGCCATGTTGTATGGACAGCCTCACTTTGGGTAAAACTACTCATGGCACTGTGAGCCCTCTCTAACTGCCATGTTGTATGGACAGCCTCACTTTGAGTACAGCTACACACTGCACTATGATCACTCTCTAACCCGCCATGTTGTATGGACAGCCTCACTTTGGGTACAGCTACACATGGCACTATGAACCCTCTCTAACCCGCCATGTTGTATGGACAGCCTCACTTTGGGTACAGCTAAACATGGCACTGTGATCACTCTCTAACCCGCCATGTTGTATGGACAGCCTCACTTTGGGTACAGCTACACATGGCACTATGAACCCTCTCTAACCCGCCATGTTGTATGGACAGCCTCACTTTGGGTACAGCTACACATGGCACTGTGATCACTCTCTAACCCGCCATGTTGTATGGACAGCCTCACCTTGGGTACAACTATACATGGCACTGTGATCACTCTCTAACCTGCCATGTTGTATGGACAGCCTCACTTTGGGTACAGCTACACATGGCACTGTGATCACTCTCTAACCCGCCATGTTGTATGGACAGCCTCACTTTGGGTACAGCTACACATGGCACTGTGATCACTCTCTAACCTGCCATGTTGTATGGACAGCCTCACTTTGGGTACAGCTACACACTGCACTATGATCACTCTCTAACCCGCCATGTTGTATGGACAGCCTCACTTTGGGTACAGCTACACACAGCACTGTGATCCCTCTCTAACCTGCCATGTTGTATGAACAGCCTCACTTTGGGTAAAACTACTCATGGCACTGTGAGCCCTCTCTAACCGCCATGTTGTATGGACAGCCTCACTTTGTGTACAGCTACACACAGCACTGTGATCCCTGTCTAACCCACCATGTTGTATGGAGAGCCTCACTTTGGGTACAGCTACACACGGCACTATGATCACTCTCTAATCCGTCACGCCGACTAGACCCAGTGCCTCCTGTCCCGCTCAGATACGCGAGGTGGCGCCACTGCGCCTCCATACACGGTTTCCACAAACATGTGTCGTCATAAAAACTAACAGGCCGTTAGATCAAAATATCAGCAGGACCAAGAAGGGTGTGGGGGGGGGGGGATAGTCTCACCATCTCATTCTCAAACGCTGAAGGCAGTTAGCAGCAAACATTGTGTACGAGCAGCTGGAACACAGGGTTGGAATTTACACTGATGAGACCTCACGGTACACGTTGCACGTAGCTAATGTCATTGTTTTTGACGGAGTGGTTTCAGACTACTCTGTGCTTCTTCGATTCTGGAGTGAGGTAACTGGTATGTGAGGTATGTGTAGTGTGGGGCTGGGAGGCTTGTGTCAATAGAAGGGTGTGGGTGAAGGCGATGCATAGTGCATTCCCGCATCTGGGTGTATTGTGGGGGGGGGGGGGGTGAGGTGTGTGCACTGTACGACAGGGGCCGTATGCGCCAATCAGTGTTAGGCTTAGCCAGTGCTAGGGGCTAGCTCTGGGATAGCTACCTCTGGGCAGCGGCGGGTTGGAGAAATACGTCAAGTGGTATGCACCAATGTACTAGCCGGGGCGGATAGCTAACCGTGTACTTATTTATAGATTTGGGAAATCCCTAGATTCGATAATATGAATAACGCCCCCAATGCAGCAGCGGCATTAATATCGGTTCAAATTTAGGGTTAAATTGATAAAATTTCACTTATGGCTTATGTAATTCAGTTAAATATGACAGCATTGAATAGATTTGGGCCTAATATATTGCCGCCGATTCGGCGGCGGCAGCGATGTGTGTTTTGTTGATATGCGACAGTATGGATATCGACGTCGAAGCGGCGGCAGCGATTTGTTTACTTTACATTTGTCGATTCGACAATATGAATAACGCCGCCAATGTGGCGGGAGCGTTAATAACGGTTCGATTTTAGGGTTAATTTGATTAAATTTCAATTATTGCGTATGTAAATCTGTTAAATATGATCGCATTGAATAGATTTGGCTCTAATATATCGGCGGCCGCCACACTAACCGGCGCGGCTTGCAGTTACCCCTCCTCTGAAGTGGTTTAGCTTAGCCTAGGCTACGGTCGGCGGTTAGTGCTGGCACTGATTGATGCATACAGATTTTCCACAGTTAGCCATGTGGAGCTAGCCAAACCGCGGTTACGGCCCTAACACCGATTGGTGCATACGGCCCCTGGTGTGATGTGATTCATGTGCATGAGAGGTGTGTGCACTGTACAGTTGGTGTGATGTGATTCATGTGTGTGAGAGGTGTGTGCACTGTACAGTTGGTGTGATATGATTCATGTGTGTGAGAGGTGTGTGCACTGTATGGCTGGTGTGATGTGATTCATGTGTATGAGAGGTGTGTGCACTGTACAGTTTGTGTGATATGATTCATGTGTGTGAGAGGTGTGTGCACTGTATGGCTGGTGTGATGTGATTCATGTGTATGAGAGGTGTGTGCCCTGTACGGCTGGTGTGATATGATTCATATGTATGAGAGGTGTGTGCACTGTACGGCTGGTGTGATGTGATTCATGTGTGTGAGAGGTGTATGTAATGTACGGCTGGTGTGATGTGATTCATGTGTATGAGAGGTGTGTGCACTGTATGGCTGGTGTGATGTGATTCATGTGTGTGAGAGGTGTGTGCACTGTATGGCTGGTGTGATGTGATTCATGTGTGTGAGAGGTGTGTGCACTGTACAGCTGGTGTGATGTGATTCATGTGTGTGAGAGGTGTGTGCACTGTACGGCTGGTGTGATGTGATCCATATGTATGAGAGGTGTGTGCACTGTACGGCTGGTGCGATGTGATTCATGTGTATGAGAGGTGTGTGCACTGTACGGCTGGTGTGACGTGATTCATGTGTGTGAGAGGTGTGTGCACTGTACGGCTGGTGTGATGTGATTCATGTGTGTGAGGGGTGTGTGCACTGTATGGCTGGTGTGACGTGATTCATGTGTGTCAGAGGTGTGTGCACTGTATGGCTGGTGTGATGTGATTCATGTGTATGAGAGGTGTGTGCACTGTACGGCTGGTGTGATGTGATCCATATGTATGAGAGGTGTGTGCACTGTACGGCTGGTGTGATGTGATTCATGTGTATGAGAGGTGTGTGTACTGTATGGCTGGTGTGATGTGATTCATGTGTATGAGAGGTGTGTGCACTGTACGGCTGGTGTGATGTGATTCATGTGTATGAGAGGTGTGTGCACTGTATGGCTGGTGTGATGTGATTCATGTGTATGAGAGGTGTGTGCACTGTACGGCTGGTGTGATGTGATTCATGTGTATGAGAGGTGTGTGCACTGTACAGTTTGTGTGATGTGATCCATATGCATGAGAGGTGTGTGCACTATACGGCTGGTGTGATGTGATTCATGTGTGTGAGAGGTATGTGTACTGTACGGCTGGTGTGACGTGATTCATGTGTATGAGAGGTGTGTGTACTGTATGGCTGGTGTGATGTGATTCATGTGTATGAGAGGTGTGTGTACTGTACGGCTGGTGTGACGTGATTCATGTGTGTGAGAGGTGTGTGCACTGTACAGCTGGTGTGATGTGATCCATATGTATGAGAGGTGTGTGCACTGTACGGCTGGTGTGATGTGATTCATGCATGTGAGAGGTGTGTGCACTGTACAGTTGGTGTGATGTGATTCATGTATATGAGAGGTGTGTGCACTGTACGGCTGGTGTGATATGATTCAAGTGTGTGAGAGGTATGTGCACTGGACGGCTGGTGTGATGTGATTCATGTGTATGAGAGGTGTGTGCACTGTACGGCTGGTGTGATGTGATTCATGTCTGTGAGAGGTGTGTGCACTGTATGGCTGGTGTGATGTGATTCATGTGTATGAGAGGTGTGTGCACTGTACGGCTGGTGTGATGTGATTCATGTGTATGAGAGGTGTGTGCACTGTACGCTGGTGTGATGTGGGGGTGGACTAGATGTGGAGGTGTGACTATATGTGGAGGTCTGACTAGATGTGGGGGTGTGAGGCGTGTCTATATTAGGTGGATATTGTTTGTTTGTTTGTTATTGTTTTACGTCCTAGCAACATCTAAGGTCATATCAGGACGGGGTATTAGGTGGATAGATGTGGGGGTGGACTAGATGTGGAGGTGTGACCAAATGTGTGTTTGGACTAGATGTGGAGGTGTGACTAGATGTGGAGGTGTGACTGGATGTGGGGGTGGACTAGATGTGGAGGTGTGACTAGATGTGGGGTGGACTAGATGTGGAGGTGTGACTAGATGTGGGGGTGGACTAGATGTGGAGGTGGGACTAGATGTTGGGGTGTGAGGCGTGTATATTATGGTGGACTAGATGTGGGGGTGGACTACATGTGGACGTCTGACTAAATATGGGGGTGGTATGTGATTCATGTGATTCAGGTTGACACGCGCGCAACCGCGTCGTTGGGAGCTTCGGACCTGTCGCCACCTGTCGCCACCTGTCGCCACCTGTCGGCACATGTCGGCACCTGTCGGCACCTGTCCTCACCCCATGCCTATTGAACACTACTGTCACACCGAAATTGGCGACTGGATTAATGATTGGGAATGGCTATCGGCAAAGTAACGGAAGCAGCATGAAATTGTAGGTTAGTGTACGGCAGGAATAGGTGGATTTTACTGACCGTGGGTTGACTTTGCTGGTGACGAGGTGTTGCTGGGTGTGGTGTAAAGGTGTGAAAGTAGCGGTCATTAACGCCGTCAGAACGCTCAGTAACACCGTCACCCTATTAACTATAGGGTTGCCATCGTTACACTCGGAGTCACCAAGACGTGTTGTCAGGCTTTCGGCGTCTATTTGTTTTGTTTGTTCGTTGTTTATTGTTGTTTTATGTTCTAGTTACATCTAATGTCATATCAGGACGGGTATCAACTTGTGACAGTGCGCGCTCATGGTGACTTTATAGTGCTGCCCCATTGGGAGACCAGACCACTGGCACTATTACCCGATATTCCACACAGTCACATTATCCTTATACGGTGCTAACTAGTCCTTGTATTATCCTATTAATGCTCAGTGCCAACATAGGTACCGATAAGTATCAATTTTATAAGTCTTCGGTTTGACTCAGCTGGAATTTGAATTCAGATATTGATACTTGTTGCTTCCTAGCCAGGCGCTCATCCTTATTAAGATATGGTATGGACTGGTTGGCTCAGTATCAGGATAATGTGACTGAATGGGATATCAGGTCATGGTACTCGGCATTATTAGGATAGGATAAGGACTGGTTAGCTCAGTGTCAGGATAATGTGACTGGGTGGGACATGAGGTCATGGTGCTGGCGGCCTGGTATCTCAGTGGGGAAACACTATGAAGTCGTCATGATTGCGCACTGTCATAGCCGTCCTGATATGATCTTAGATGTTACTAGGGCGTAATACAACAAACAACAACAATAGAGATCAACCCGCAATAGTTGAGTCCTGTGACCAGAGCGGTTAAAAGACACAATTATATATATATATATATATATATAAAGTAAAACCTCTCTAACTCGACCGACCTTGGAACCGACTTTAGGTGGTCGATTTAGGGAGGTGTTCGGTTTAGGGAGTTAGAATATGGTTACAATGGTGTTGTTGGGACCCAAATAAAGCGACCGATATAGTGGAGTGGTCAATCTGTGGAGGTGGTCGGTTAGGGAGGTTTTACTGTATATATATATATATATATATATATATATATGTGATGTATAACGCATTACGTGAGTATAGACATACGGAATAGAATTGTTTCTAACTATTTATATTAATTGATATTTCACATATTATTGATATTAGCGATTGTTATGCTCCGTAAGGCTCCATCCACACTTGGCAGCTGGCTCCACCTGCGGCCCCCCTCGCCTCCAACGGGTGTCAGCAAGTGCCAATTGCACTGGAGGATTTCTTTGTTGGCGCAAGAGCCTATAATCCTTGCCAGACACTATATATATGTATATTTATGTTTGTTTGTTGTTGGTTTATATCATAGCAACATCTAAGGTAATATCAGGACAGATACCAACTTGTGACACTCATAGTGACTTTCTTTTTTCTTGAAGATTTATACTGCCTATCATGGATAAGTCTGAATAGACTTGTTTTCATCATTAGACAGTTTGTCGATAGAAAGCCCGAGTCTACACTTTTACCGACCCAAGGGATTTTTAACCTCCCACACCACATAGACATGGTATGAGAGCAACTGGCCTTTGATGACGCTGTGAGTTCTACACAGCGGTGGAAATCCAAATTGGCAGAGATGGGGGGCACAGGGAATCGAACCACCAACCTTCAGATTAGGAGTCTGACCTGGAAAAAAGTCAGACACTCTAAACACTCCGCCACAGAGAACACTTCATAGTGCTGCCCCACTGGGAGACCAGGCCAATGGAACCATGACCCAATATCCCACGCAGTCATATTATCTTGATACTGTGCAAATCAGTCCTGTTCCTATCCTATTAATGGTGAGCACCAGGCTAGGTGGCGACAAGTATCAATTATATAAGTCATTGGTTTGAATCGCCTGTGATTCGAACTCCCGACTTTCCGCACGGGAAGCTAGCACTCTATCGATTCGGCCACCGCGGCCGATGTATATTTTGAAAGTGAGCAGAGTGACAGTTGGCGCATGGTGTAGAGGAGGTGGGGAGGACAGAATGCCGGCTCCGCAGTGAATAACATGTAAGCTAAAGTGGTTCCAGAGAAACATTAAGGCGCTGCCGTTATTTATATCCACATAATAAATTATATAAAAGTCAAACACTGAGGCAATGGACGTGGGCGAAAAATACGCATTATATATATGTGTTATTCTATCAAACTGGCCACCACATATTTGGTTTCCACATTACGATGTTGATAATTTGTTCTTTCTTTTATTGATTGCAAGTCAAATAATTATTCTATCCTCTGTGTATTAAGTACGTTAGCAATAGTACATTTATTGAAGCTATCCCAAGAAAGAAATTAAAAGTTTACTTATATGATTTTGTGCGAATGTGAAAAAGTGAAAATTTACACATTTACACTATGCATGTAGCCAAACTTTGTTTCAACTTATTTTTCAACTTTTTTCTTGTAAGTTATAACCTTATATGTTTAACAGTAATCAATCAAATCTATGTTGTATATGTTAAAATGAGGTTCTGGATGTGTCTTTGATTTTCATGTTACACAAGTGACACGAGTATTGCTCAATTTGTATCAGATCTAATTCAAAAAGTGAAATTAATTTTTTTCAACTCCGACATATGCACAACATGCAAACCATCCTCGGACATTGGATTAGGCTATTATTTGGAAGTTTTTTTGCTATTATTTGGAAGGTTTTCACCTTTGGTTTCCATGTCACACTTTCATGCCCAGTTTTAGAGAATGACCCAGATATATATGGTCTGCAGGAAGCGCCCGTCAGTCGCTTGCCGACAACCACTTCCGGTTTGCCGACCTAGCAGCACCTAAGTGTCCAGCTGCACCCTGTGCAGACGACCGGCAGTCAGTGGAACTCTCCGGTGTGCCACCAGGGGGCGCCGACGGACCACCCCGACAAGTTCCACAAAAATGGGGGGTGGGGGGGGTGTACAGAGTGATAGCAGCAGAGTGCGCGCAGGGGACCGCGGGGACCAGTGTAGCGGTGCCCTGCTGTACGCCCATGCGCTGTGTGACGTGGTACAACTCGGCAGTCTACACGCCACCTGGCGGGCGTGAACACAGGGGTGGCCACTGACTGCCACCCGCAAACCTCCACTGCCTGCTCCCCGGTGCATGCTCCCCACTGTCCACAGAACCTCATCGTCAGTGGAGCGTGTCAACTGCGCACATTGTCGCCATGGTTCATTTAGACATGTAGTCATGGCCGTGGGGAATTAGTGGATGATTCCCTCAAATTTGAGGTCAAACTTCACTGACTATCAATTTCACCAACTACAAATAAAGGGGCTAGAGGTAATTTTCTAAGAACAAAGGCTGCGAGGTCGTCGGATATAGTCTGGGCGCACTCATAACTGTCATTCAAGACCTAACTCCTAACAATTCTTTAAATGACCTCATACCGCGACCTCACAAAGTCACAGCGTAAACTGAGTATCCATACTAACAGTAGCACAGGGAGTAGGTATATACCAACCTGGTAGAAATGTGGCACCAACAAAAATTAAATAAAATAAAAAAAACAATAAAAAATTAACATAACTACTAACAGTTAAGATGACAAAGCTACTACCAAATTGAGACTATTGTTGTTCATCAATGAAAACAAGTCGTGGTGTGACTTACTCGTTATGGAAAGGCTAAATAAACCATCACACACACACAAATATATATAGTTCTCAGAGTGTTATTGCTGTTTTGGGGAGTTTTCAGTCACGTTGTCGCACTGAAGGCTGCAAATCTGCAGCACTGTATGGCCACTGGCGAAGGTGGACCCATGCAGCAGGGAGTTGGCTTCTGGTCGGTCATGTTGAGAGAAGTCAGTGAAGGGGCTTAGTTGGTTGATGGAGTTGTACGTCCTGGCAACATCTAAGGTTATATCAGGATAGAGGGAGGGGGGAAGTGGGTGGGTAGGTGGGCTGGTGTGAGGGAGGTGGAGAGAAAAATGTCACTTAGGGGTCTAACCTCGGTCCTCTAAGAGGGCCAGGGTGGGCTGGTTGTTGTTATACGTCCTAGCAACATCTCGCAGTGTCTCAAAGGGACTCGATTACTGATTGAGAATGGCTCTCGGTTTCCTTACATTGAGGGGACGGAGCGGAATGGCGATACCAGCTTCAGTGGAAACTTAGTCCGTGAAAACCCACCCTGGAAACTGCAGCTTCCACCTTTCCCACTATAGACTCCATTCGACTAATTCTTGATGCGTTCTGATGACACACGCAAAACATGTAGTGCATGTCAACGGACATCTGAGTCATCGTAAAACCTGTCAAATGATGAAAGGACACAAGCGTCACTGATTTACCTGCCACATACATATAGAATGACACAAGTGTCACTGATTTACCTGCCACATACATATAGAATGACACAAGTGTCACAGATTTACCTGCCACATACATATAGAATGACACAAGTGTCACTGATTTACCTGTCCTGCGCATTGAAAATGACACAAGTCTCACTGAATTACCTGTCGCATACATATAGAATGACACAAGTGTCACCGATTTACCTGTCATGTACATTGAAACTGTCACAAGTGTCACTGGATTACCTGTCACGTACATCAGGCATATCAGAGTGAGGCTGGTGGTTGCTATGTAATCTACCTATGGCTTCATTCAATACGAGTATGTCTATCAGAGTGAGGCTGGTGGTTGCTATGTAATCTACCTATGGCTTCATTCAATAAGAGCAGGTCTATTGGAGTGAGGCTGGTGGTTGCTATGTAATCTACCTATGGCGTCATTCAATAAGAGCAGCTATATCAAAGTGAGGCTGGTGGTTGCTATGTAATCTACCTAAGGTTTCATTCAATAAGAGCAGGTATATCAGAATGAGGCTGGTGGTTGCTATGTAATCTACCTATGGCTTCATTCAATAAGAGTAGGTCTATCAGAGTGAGGCTGGTGGTTGCTATGCAATCTACCTATGGCTTCATTCAATAAGAGCAGGTCTATCAGAGTGAGGCTGCTGCTTGCTGGGTAATCTACAGATGGTTTCATTCAATAAGAGCAGGCCTATTAGTTAGATTCAGAGTGGAGCTGGTGGTTGCTGGGTAATGTACCGGCGGCTGACATATGGCACTGCTGGTTCCCACGTGTGTGGCTATTGGAGGAGGTCTGCACACGGGGTGTTCCATCACGGCCCATCACCCCGGTAACCAGCTAACACCCACTCTGTGGAAAAAAACCACTCAGCAACAAACCCACCTGTGGAACTTGACACAATGTACATGTAAAGCATATTTCCTCAAGTTATCTCATTATCAGCATCAGTAGCATCACTTCATTATTATTGCATTAGTCAATATTTATTAACCATAATATTTCATTTGTCAGCACCACTGGAGCACTGGTCTTCTAGCCGTTAACATTGACAGTTTTTCACACAAATATTAAAATGGAGAGCGGCAGTCAAGTAATGAAAGCAGTCTTTGTCGCATCGTGACTGACAGCATGATGATGATGATTAGCATCAACAACTATATCCTGTCAAAGATGCGTTGTTACTCTAGTGCTGTTGTACCATACAACAGTTCAAATTTTGAAATTGATGCTAGACCTGTCCGACTTATTGGGCGCATGTTGCCAGTGCCAGCAACATGTGCGCATTCACATCAACCAATGCCTAATTGGGCTGCTGCGAGGTGTGGATGGGGGAAACAGAGCAGTGGGACGGCTGGCCGAGTGATAGGGGTCTCTCTCCCCCGTGACGGCTCGGGGCGGCGATCACGTGGCGACCGGCGCGGTCACGTGGGAGAGAGGAACGCAGGGTCGAGGATCAGCCTAGTGAATTGTTTAACACTAATAGTGGGTGACGCCCCAACACGGCGCAGGGGGAGGGGAGAGCATAGGGGGAGCGCAGGGGGAGGGGGGGGGGAGTGTAGGGGGAGCGTAGAGTAGGCGCCAGGGGGAGGGGGAGCGTAGGGGAGCGTAGAGGGAGCGCAGGGGGAGTGGTGGGGGCACACAAGGGAAGGGGAATACAAGGGGGAGTGAGGAGCACAGGTGAAGGGGAGCATAGGGGGAAGGGAGGCATATGGGGGAGGGGGCACAGGGGGCTCACAAGAGAAGGGGGGCAGGGGGAATACATGTCGGAGAACAGGATGGAGGGGGGAGCACAGGGGGAGCACAGGGGGAGCACATGGGGAGCACATGGGGAGCACATGCGGAGCACGGGGGAGGGGGAGTACAGGGGAGAGGTACAGAAGGAGTGTAAAGGGTGAGGTGTAGGGTGATGGTGTGTTAGGGTGGTGGGGTGTGAAGGGTGGGGGAGGTGTGTGAAGGGTGCAGACTGAGGGTGGGTAGTACCCAGTGTGTATTGAATCTAAGTCTGCACCCTGCACATGCGCACATTACACACGGGAGCGTGATACACACGGGTGTACCATACCCCCATAATTATAGCACACCTACACTGGCCTGTGCCCCGTGTAGGTGTGCATTCCCACAATAAACTGAGCCAACTTGAGCATCTCCGCCAAACACGTCGTTGTGTGATGTCAGGGTTGAGTGTATCAGCTTTAGATGTGGTGTCAAGTTGTACAACCCACATGACCAACATTGAACCTTTTTTTTCTTGAAGATTTATACTGGCTATCATGGATGAGTCTAAATAGATTTGTTTTCACCATTAGACAGTTTGTCGATAGAAAGCCCGAGCCTACACTTTTACCGACACTTGGGATATTTAAGCTCCCACACCACATAGACATCGTATGAGAGCAACTGGCCTTTGATGACGCTGTAAATTATACACAGCAGTGGAAATCCAATTTGGCAGAGGTGGGGGAATGGGGGCAGAGGGAATCGAACCACCGACCTTCAGATTAGGAGCTAGAAAAAGTCAGACACTCTAACCACTCTGCCACAGAGAACACCATAATGACTCAGGTAAGTCCTACAATGCAACACTTGTGACTTGCATGCTAACATTGACAGGATATGGTTTATGATGACGATACTTGTGTGGAAACCTGTCAACATTAACTGCAAGAAGACGAGTCAGTACCCCAGCACTGACAAATGAAATATTTAGGTGAATAAATATTTCCCTTTAAAGGGACCAGGTATAGGTTGCTGAAACACAACCTGTACTCTGAAAAATGCTCTCCAAGCATACGTTTGCCGGTTTTCAGTTTTTGCAACTACATATGTGGGGGGAAATCAAATGTTTACAAGATATTGGTGTCAATGGCAAAGACATTAAACTAATTGTGAACTTATACTGGACACAACATGCATTTTAAAAATGGAGAGGGCTATCGATGAAGTTATGATACGAGGGTTCGAAGGGGTGTATTGTCCCTGTCTATTTACTGTACACGAGATGATTTTCAGACACATTGAAGATTGCAAGGGAGTGACAATAGGTGGCATGAACTCAACAATCTTAGATATGCCGATGACAGTGTAATACTAGCAGACAGTGAGAAAAACCTACAAGATATAGTGAATAGAATCAATAAAGCTGGAATACTATTCAACATGAAGATGAATGCCAGGAAGACCAAAACAATGGTTATAAGTAAAAAGACAGATAAACCAAATGTCAATATAACCATAGATGGCACAAACATAGAACAAGTATCCGAATTCATATATCTCGGACAAAAGATTACAAATGATGGGAGATGTGAGGAAGAAATTAAAAGAAGGATAACAATAGCCCGAACAACATTCTCCAAAATGTATAGAGTGTTAACATCAAGTAAGATATTAATACAAACAAGGAAGCGTATTCTTCAGTGTTATGTGTGGTCTACTCTAATGTATGGGGCAGAGACATGGACAATCTCTAAGAAAATGTACAAACGTTTAGCAGCATTTGAGATGTGGACTTATCGAAGGATGATGAAAATATCATGGACAAAGAAGATCACCAACAAAGAAGTTCTCAGAAAAATTAAAAATAAGAAAAGCTTGTTTGCCACTATACAGACAAAGAAACTTATTTATTTTGGCCACATCATTCGTCAGAGTTCAATATACCGTACATTGTTGGAAGGGAAGGTGAATGGCAGCAGAGGGAGAGGGAGACCAAGAACATCATGGTTTACAAATATTTCACAGTGGACAGGCTTGAATTATTCACAGTCTATCAGAACAGCACACATCGGGACAAGTGGAGAACCATTGCATCCAACCCTCGACTAGAGGATGGAACTGTTGATTGATTGATGTGGGGGGAGAGTGCTGACATTGGTTGCTTCTGTTGTGTTTTATTTAGTCCAGCAGCACTGACACTTTTAGACAACCATATAGAGAAAGAAATGTTAGAAATTGCAATCTAAAATGATAAATATAAAGTTCAAATGTTTATTTATCATAACCAGCTACTTTTTGTGTAAATAATTGATTAAATCATGTAGATTAATAGACTTTAAAAGTTGAATTGAGAGCTTTCTGTGGCTGCCATCTTGGTGGTTTCCATGGCTTCCCCTGTGTGTGGGGAACCCCTCTAGGTCATGTGATGAGGGAATCCCACCTATGATGTCATTCATACATCACAGACCTCAACTCTCCTCCCACATGTTCAGTGGCATGAACTGAACAAACTAAGCAAAGGTATGTTTGGAGAGCTTTTGATGCTGGATTCGTTTGTATCTGGGTGAGGTATATCCGGCGACTTTAACGTAACAATTAAGTGACATTGCCAATGAGATATAAGATGTTACTGATGTGTCTGTACATATGCATGTGCAAATGTGTGCCATAGGGGGTGATGAAAACGGGAAAAATTGCATCTAGAGCGGGATTAGAACCAACACCTCTTGCATTCCAGGCCACTTAGCTAACCTTTTTCTTCTTTTTTTTGAGGCTGTATTTATACTGGCCAGCTGTAGTGTTGGTGTTGTCTTACCAAGCAGTAGCTGCTGATAAGTTATTTGATTGTCTGCATTTCAGTTGCAGATAGATAGTCTGTTGGTATATTTAGTAGCCTATGTTAGTTTTTTGGGCCCTCTTGGCATTGTATTTTTGTTTTATTCTTATTACTATGTTAGTTGTTTTCTTAAGGTTCTATGTTAGCGTTTTGGGGTTTTCTTGGGAAGAGTTTTCCGCTTTTTTCTACTTAATTCTATACTAACCTATTTTATTTACATGTCCATAGGCCTGGACTTAATAGGTGATTGAGTTATATTTGTTTGAATTTGATTTGATTTATATTGTTGTTGGATATGTTATCTGGCTTTTAAATTTCCGGTTATCCCGCCCTAGGCTGTCTGGTTGGTGGGCCATGACATATCACCTGCCCCCTTGTGGTGTAGTTCAGTTGGGGTTTCCAGTTTTTATTTTGTACAGATATTTTTTGTACGTTTTTAGGTCAGGGATTTGTCTTTCTTTCACCGTTTGGGCATTCCATGCCTTGGCGGCCATTTCCAGTGTGCTCTATTCATGGGCTTTGATCCAGCTTCTGGTCTGCCTTAGTAGTGGTGCCTTGCTTGCTCTGATGTCGCTTAGTAGTTGGGGTAGACGTCTTGGCTATATCCATATGCTAATGTTTTTAGGTGGATTATCCTTCTGTTTTCTAGTAGCTTTACTTTAGTTCTTTTGTGTAGGTCATAAGTGGGGTGTAGTTTGTCTACTTTCAGGCAGATGTTTTACCTTTATACACCAGCTAGGCTCCCTGATGCCATCACCATATCCACGCTCACCTGTCTATGCGGATCCTTTCCTGAGAATACTACATGTGCATTACGTCAGGAAAAAATTATTCAGGGAGTGTGGGTCGGTTGTAGCACTCCGGTACAAAGCAGGAGTTCGATCTCCTGGGTTCGATCCCACGTTGGGGCATATTATGACGTCATACACTGCGATGCGTCACCTGGGGGGTTAATTAGGAAGCTACTGGAAGGTCATTTTCTGATGTGTCTGGTGTAAATTATGTAGAACATGGCAACTACGTGAGGTATGCGTGGGGGGGGGGGAGTTCAGGCCGGCTGGTGACGTAACCAGTCACGTGACCAGTCACGTGCCCCAGCTATGTGAAGGGAGTAATAAAGCAGTCTTACATAAGAGCTCACTGTATCCACACGAGTTATTAAACCTGGAACTGACATAAAAATAACTAACAAATAGCAGCTTGATTGTGGCGCACTTCTAGTGGTGGTTTGATTGGTTGTTGGAGGTTTCCGTCCTGGCAACATCTCAGGTCATATCAGGATGGGTACCGACTTGTGACAGTGCGCACTCATGGCAAATGTATAGTGCTGCCCTACTCGGAGACCAAACCACGAGCAGGAACTAGGAATCGACAAGTATAAATTTTGAAGTCATTGGTTTGACTCGACAATGGTTCGAATCCGTTGGTTCGAATGTGAAGGGGCTGGCACCATTCTACCGTATACTCAGACAGGTAGGTGGATGTGAAGGGGCTGGCACCATCCTGCCGTATACTCAGACAGGCAGGTGGATGTGAAGGGGCTGGCACCATCCTGCCGTATACTCAGACAGGTAGGTGGATCTGAAGGGGCTGGCACCATTCTACCGTATACTCAGACAGGTAGGTGGATGTGAAGGGGCTGGCACCATCCTGCCGTATACTCAGACAGGTAGGTGGATGTGAAGGGGCTGGCACCATCCTGCCGTATACTCAGACAGGTAGGTGGATGTGAAGGGGTTGGCACCATCCTGCCGTATACTCAGACAGGTAGGTGGATGTGAAGGGGCTGGCACCATTCTACCGTATACTCAGACAGGTAGGTGGATGTGAAGGGGCTGACACCATCCTGCTGCATACTCAGAGAGGTAGGTGGATATGAAGGAGCTGGTACCATCCTGCCGTATACTCAGACAG
This sequence comes from Branchipolynoe longqiensis, assembly GCA_030323885.1. Taxonomy (NCBI): domain Eukaryota; kingdom Metazoa; phylum Annelida; class Polychaeta; order Phyllodocida; family Polynoidae; genus Branchipolynoe; species Branchipolynoe longqiensis. The sequence continues at coordinate 318,757 of CM059203.1, forward strand.
GCAGGTGGGTGTGAAGGGGCTGGCATGGTCCTGCCGTATACTCAGACAGGCAGGTGGATGTGAAGGGGCTGGCACCATCCTGCCGTATACTCAGACAGATAGGTGGATGTGAAGGGGCTGGCACCATCCTGCCGCATACTCAGACAGGTAGGTGGATGTGAAGGGGCTGGCACCATCCTGCCGTATACTCAGACAGGTAGGTGTATGTGAAGGGGCTGGCACCATCCTGCCGTATACTCAGACAGGTAGGTGGATGTGAAGGGGCTGGCACCGTCCTGCCGTATACTCAGACAGGTAGGTGTATGTGAAGGGGCTGGCATCATCCTGCCGTATACTCAGACAGGTAGGTGGATGTGAAGGGGCTGGCACCATCCTGCCGTATACTCAGACAGGTAGGTGGATGTGAAGGGGCTGGCACCATCCTGCCGTAGACTCAGACAGGTAGGTGGATGTGAAGGGGCTGGCACCGTCCTGCCGTATACTCAGACAGGCAGGTGGGTGTGGAGGGGCTGGCACCATCCTGCTGTATACTCAGACAGGTAGGTGGATGTGAAGGGGCTGGCATCATCATGCTGTATACTCAGACAGGTAGGTGGATGTGAAGGGGCTGGCACCGCCCTGCTGTATACTCAGACAGGTAGGTGGATGTGAAGGGGCTGGCATCATCCTGCCGTATACTCAGACAGGCAGGTGGATGTGAAGGGGCTGGCACCATCCTGCCGTATACTCAGACAGATAGGTGGATGTGAAGGGGCTGGCACCGTCCTGCCGTATACTCAGACAGGTAAGTGGATGTGAGGGGGCTGGCACCATCCTGCTGTATACTCAGACAAGTAGGTGGATGTGAAGGGGCTGGCACCATCCTGCCGTATACTCAGACAGGTAGGTGGATGTGAAGGGGCTGGCACCGCCCTGCTGTATACTCAGACAGGCAGGTGGAGGTGAAGGGGCTGGCATCATCCTGCCGTATACTCAGACAGGCAGGTGGATGTGAAGGGCCTACCGCACTCAGCTGGTCATGCCTCAGGCATCTAGGTCTCCATTCCATACCAGAACAGACTATATCAACATGTTGTGTCCTTGCTATAGGTTGTACACCTAGCTTTCACTGTGTGCAAGTGCTCAACTTTCTGCGGTTATTTGGAAGAGAGACTGTCATAACGCTTATCTAACGCTTCTCATAGCAACCACGTGTGTAGCACTTCTTATGAAACGTGGCACTGTGTTCTCTTCTTTTGCAACATACAGTTATGTAGCACTTCTTATGCAACAAACATATGTGTAGTCATTCTTTTGCAACGTATGGTTATGTAATGCTTCTATGCAACACATGTTTGTGTAGTTGGTCTGTAGTATTGTGTGTGTAGCTCTTCTATTACAAAATACATTTGGATAGCTCCACTTATGCACCAGACATGTGTCTAGCTGGTCTGTAATATATTTTTTTTGTTTGGGGTCCATTAGTTGTTTAAGCAGGGGAAAATACATTTGGATAACTGCACTTATGCAACATACATATGTGTAGCTGGTATGTGATATTGCTTGTGTAGCTCTTCTATTACAAAATACATTTGGATAACTGCACTTATGCAACATACATGTGTGTAGCTGGTCTGTAATATTGCTTGTGTAGCTCTTCTATTACAAAATACATTTGGATAACTGCACGTATGCAACATATATGTGTGTAGTGCTGCTTATGCAACATCTGTTTGGCGATAGAGAGGTGTGTAGCGCTTCTTGTGCAGCATAAATTTGGATAGTACCTTTTTTTGTAAGATATGTTTGTGTAGCTCTTCCTAAGCGATGCATACTTTTGTACAATACATATTTGTATAGCTCTTCTTATGCAACGTATATTTGTGGAGCTCTTTGAATGAGACACGTCTGTATAGCTCTTTGAATGAGACATGTGTGTGCAGCTCTTTGAATGAGACACCTTTGCACAGCTCTTTGAATGAGACACTTTTGTGTAGCTCTTCGAATGAGACACTTTTGTGTAGCTCTATGAATGAGACATTTGTGTAGCTCTTTGAATGAGACATGTTTGTGTAGCTCTTTAAATGAGACAAATTTGTGTAGCTCTTTGAATGAGACACGTTTGTGTAGCTCTTTGAATGAGACACGTTTGTGTAGCTCTTTGAATGAGACATGTTTGTGTAGCTCTTTAAATGAGACAAATTTGTGTAGCTCTTTGAATGAGACAGCTTTGCGTAGCTCTTTGAATGAGACACCTTTATGTAGCTCTTTGAATGAGAGATGTGTGTAGCTCTTTGAATGAGACACGTTTGTGTAGCTCTTTGAATCAGACACGTTTGTGCAGCTCTTTGAATGAGACATGTTTGTGTAGCTCTTTGAATGAGACACGTTTGTGTAGCTCTTTGAATGAGACACGTGTGTGTAGCTCTTTGAATGAGCCATACATTTGTGTAGCTCTTTGAATGAAACATGTTTGTGTAGCTCTTTGAATGGGACTGGTTTGTGTAGCTCTTTGAATGAGACATACGTTTGTGTAGCTCTTTGAATGAGACGTTTGTGTAGCTCTTTGAATGAGACATTTGTGTAGCTCTTTGAATGAGACACGTTTGTGTAGCTTTTTGAATGAGACATATGTTTGTGTAGCTCTTTGAATGAGACGTTTGTGTAGCTCTTTGAATGAGACACGTTTGTATACCTCTTTGAATGAGACATATGTTTCTGTAGCTCTTTGAATGTAACTTTGGCTTGTGTAGCTATTTATATTAGAATGCACACTGATTGCACTTAAAGGCTGACTGTGTGCACGTGTGTATTTAGTGACTCACTGTGTCAATGACTATTTAGTGAATCTCTATGTGTAAGTAAATAGTTAGTGACTCTACGTGTAAATGACTATTTAGCGACTCGATGTGCAAATGAGTATTTAGTGAATCTCTATGTGTACATGAGTATTTGGGGTATGCAGGTATTGCAGGTATTGCAACACCTCAGGGAGTTTGATGGCCCTGCCCTGCAGAGTTGTAAACCACTGCTTTGTGGTACAGGTTCTTGACAGAACCGAAGGCTAAGGGAGCAAACCCTAAACAGAAAACCATGTCACTGTGGTAGCATTAAGGGCGGTTGATGTATGGAACTCCCAACATCTCCCGACCAGCCACTGCAGGGACAAATAGTTTTGCGCCCGTCTTGACATGTTCTTGCCGATGTGAAATCTCTATTTGCTCCCCGAGAGAGTCCCGCTGGTAACTTGCAAAAGCCAGCAGCACTTCAACACTTTTGCAGGCAGCTTTCATGAAATGTCGGAGAGCGGCAGTCAAGTAATGAAAGCAGTCTTTGTCGCATCGCGACCAACAGCATGATGATGATGATGACATGAGTATTTAGTGACTATCTACGTGTAAATGAGTACCTAGTGACTCTATGTATGAATGAGTACTTAGTGACTATGACTTATGATCCAATGAGTATTTACTAACTATCTATGTCTAAATGAGTATTGAGTGATAATGTGTAAATGAGTATTTAGTGACTGTGTAAATGAGCATTTAGTGAGTGTAAATGAGTATTTAGTTACTGTGTAACTGATTACATAGTGACTATGTTTAAATGAGTGCTTTTGGACTCATTGCGTATTTGATTACCTAGTATATGTACGTGTATAAATGAGTATTTGGTGAATCTATGTGTGAATGAACGCGCCGGCCGACCCTCTTTGATTCTAGGCCAGGCCTACTCTCTGTAATATCATCATTCTGGGGAGACGCGCCACGACTTGCAGCTGGGTGGAACGACCGTACATTTGTAGAAAGAGGAACACCGCGTGCTACTCGTAGTTGACATATTCACAGGACGAGGTAGTTGTCATATATCTAGGACGAGGTAGTTGTCCTGTATCTAGGATGAAGTAGTTGTCATGTATCTAGGATGAGGTAGTTATCATGTGTCTAGGATGAGGTAGTTGTCATGTATCTAGGATGAGGTAGTTGTCATGTATCTCGGACGAGGTATGTGTCATGTTTCTAGGATGAGGAAGTTGTCATGTATCTAGAACGAGGTAGTTGACATGTATCTAGGATGAGGTAGTTGTCATGTATCTCGAATGAGGTAGTTGGCATGTATCTCGGATGAGGTAGTCGTCATGTATCTACGATGAGGTAGGTGTCATGTATCTCTAATGAGGTAGTGCTCATGTATCTAGGATGAGATAGTTGGCATGTATTTAGGATGAGGTAGTTGTCATGTTTCTAGGATGAGGTAGTTGTCATGTATCTAGGATGAGGTAGTTGTCATGTGTCTAAGATTAGGTAGTTGTCCTGTATCCAGGATGAGATAGTTGTCAGGTATCTATGATGAGCTAGTGGTCATGTATCTAGGATGAAGTAGTTTTCATGTATCTAGGATGAGGTAGTTGTCATGCATTCAGGATGTGAAAGTTGTCATGCACCCGGGACGTGGTAGTTGTCATGTATCCATGACATTGTATTTGGCATATATGCATCCAGGAGGTGGTAGTTGTCATGTATCTAGCATGAGGTAGTTGTCATGCATTCAGACGTGTTAGTTGTCAAATATCTAAGACATTGTAGTTGATATATATCTATATCGTGGTAGTTGTCCTATATCTAGGATGTGGTAGTGTCCTGTATTTCGAACGTGGTAGTTGTCCTGTATCTAGGATGTGATAGTTGTCCTGCATCTAGGACGTGGTAGGTGTCCTGTATCTAGGACGTGGTAGTTGCCCTGTATCTAGGACGTGGTAGTTGTCCTACATCTAGGACGTGGTAGGTGTCCTGTATCTAGGACGTGGTAGGTGTCCTGTATCTAAGATGTGGTAGTTGTCATGCATCTAGGACGTGGTAGTTGTCCTGTATCTAGGATGTGATAGTTGTCCTGCATCTAGGACGTGGTATGTGTCCTGTATCTAGGACGTGGTAGTTGTCATGCATCTAGGACGTGGTAGTTGTCCTGCATCTAGGACGTGGTAGCTGTCCTGTATCCAATTGTCCTGTTTCCAGGACAGTATGGGGCCGGTGTAGGACGTTCAAAACACTACCCCGTTGAAAACACTACGGTGGTGTTTTAAACCTAAGTTCAAAAACACTAGTGTTTTGAACTTAAGTTCAAAACACTCCGGTTAAGTTCAAAACACTACCCTTACTTACGTTCAAAACACTACCCAAGTTCAAAACACTATCATGACATGGCAGTGGGGGCTGTAGTGCCACAATATGTAACCTACTGCATTATGCCCCACCTTACTGCATCATGAACCCCCTTACTGCATACTGCCCCACCCTACCCTACTACATACTGCATATTACCCCAGCCTACTACATATTGCCCCGTCTACTACATACTTCCGCAACCTACTGCCCACTGCCACCTTACTGCATTATTCTCCACCTTACTGCATACTGCCCCACCCTACTGCATTTTGCCCCAACTTACTGCATACTGACACACCTTATTGAATACTGCCCTATCTTACTGCATGCTGCCTCCACCCTACTAGATACTGCCCCACCCTACTGCATACCACCCACTCTACTTCATACTTCCCCATCTTACTGCCTTCTTCCTCACCTTACTACCTACTGCCCCACTCTACTACATTCTGCCCCTACCTCCTTCATGCAGCCCCACCCTACTGCATACTGCCCCACCCTACCCTACTACATACTGCCCCACCCTACCCTACTGCATACTACCCCCGTCTACTACATACTTCCCCACCCTACTGCACAGTGCCACATCTTACTGCATTATTCTGCACCTTACTGCATACAGCCCCACCATACTGCCTACTGATTGACATTACTACATACTGCCCCACACTACTGCACACTGCCTCATCCTACTGCATACTTCCCCACCTTACTGCATGCAGCCCACCCTACTGCATAGGCTCCACCTTACTACATACTGCCCCACACTACTGTGCACTGCCCCACCCTACTACATTCTCCGCATTCTTCCCCACCTTACTGCATTCAGCCCTATCCTACTGCCTATTGCCCCACCAGGCCTAATCAGTAGAGCATAGGACTTATGTGTGAAAGGTTGAGAGTTCGATTCCCGGTAGAGACTCAAACCAATGACCATAAACTTGATACATGTCGCTTCCTAGCCTGGCACTCTGCATTATTAGGATAGGGCAAGTACTGGTTAGCTCAGTGTCAGGATAATACAACAGAGTGGGATATCGGGTCAAGGATGCCAGCAATCTGATTTCCCAGTGGGACAGCACTATAAAGTCACCATGAGTGTGCACTGTCACAAGTCGGTACCCGTCCTGATATGACCTTAGATGTTGCTAGGACGTAAAACAACAACCAATGACAACAACCCCTGCTGCCCCACCTTACTACATACTGCCCCACCCTACTGCACACTGCCCCACCCTACTGCATACTGCCTCACCCTACTGCATACTGCCCCACCCTACTGCATACATCGCCGCCCTACTGCACACTGCCCCACCCTACTGCATACTGCCTCACCCTACTGCATACTTCCCCACCCTACTGCATACATCACCACCCTACTGCACACTGCCCCACCCTACTGCATACTGCCTCACCCTACTACAAATTAAAATGAATATGCAGCAATTATAACATCTTTTTAGAGTAGTGTTTTGAACTTAGAGGTAGTGTTTTGAACTTGGCCACACAGTAGTGTTTTGAACCTACCTCCAACTAAATTGAAAACACTACCGTAGTGTTTTGAACCTAGGTTGAAAACACTACCGTAGTGTTTTTGTGGGGTAGTGTTTTGAACTTACTACACCGGGACTGCGCCAGAGGGGAGACCCTTACACACGCTGTATGTCAATTCCACCACACCCTACCATCAACTGCGATCCCCATCACCACACACTGAACAAGGACTCAGCTTCTCCCGACTGTCATCTGCCCATCATTGTCAGCCTTCAAATATCATCTTCATTGTCGCTCCGAGGAGCACCCCCACTGTCACCCCAGCTACCAGCCTATTTGGGACAGAATTCCTTATTGTCACCTAAACTGTCACGCTCAGGCATCACCCTGACTCTTACCACAACTGCCGGCTTAATCAGAATATCACAAAACTGTCACCTCGATTGTCAGCCTGACTGTCACCTCAAGTGTCACTGTCTCTCACTCTGTCTGTCACACAAATGGTACCCAGTCACCCCGAACAGCTCCCCAACTGTCATCCGGACTGTGTGACAAGCACAGTGCCACTTGGGGTGACAAATATGACCCAGTCACCCCAAGTGTCACATTTCCTGTCACTCCTCACATATCTCCACAAGAGTCACATTCACTTTCACTCCTCACATATCCCCATAAGTGTCACATTACCTGTCACTCCTCACACATCCACACAAGTGTCACATTACCTGTCACTCCTCACACATCCATACAAGTGTCACATTACCTGTCACTCCTCACACATCCGCACAAGTGTCACTTTACCTGTCACTCCTAACACATCCCCACAAGTGTCACATCCCCTGTCACTCCTCACACATCCGCACAAGTGTCACTTTACCTGTCACTCCTAACACATCCCCACAAGTGTCACATCACCTATAACTGCCCACACATCTCCACAAGTGTCACTTTACCTGTCACTCGTCACACATCCGCACAAGTCCCTCCGCTCGTCCTTCACCGACGTCATAGCCTTATATTCCCTCAGCTTCCGTTGCCAGCCTTCCCTTTACTCCTGTCCCACAACTCTGTCCCACAATCCTGTCCCACAGCCCTGTCCCACAACCTTGTCCCACAGCCCTGTCCCACAACCTTGTCCCACAGCCCTGTCCCACAAGCCTGTCCCACAGCCCTGTCCCACAACCTTGTTCCACAGCCCAATCCCACAACCCTGGCCCACAACCTTTTCCCACAGCCCTGTCCCATAACCTTGTCCCACAACCCTGTCCCATAACATTGTCCCACAACCCTGTCCTACAGTCCTGTCCCACAACCCTGTCCCACAGCCCTGTACAACAACCTTGTCCTACAACCCTGTCCCACATCCCTGTCCCACAACCCTGTCCCACAACCCTGTCCCACAGCCCTGTCCCACAACCCTGTCCTACAAACCTGTCCCACAACCCTCTCCCACAGCCCTGCCACACAGGCCTGTCCCACAGCCGTGCCCCACAATCCGGCCCCACAGTCTTGCCCCATAGCCCTGTCCCACAACCCTGTCCCACAACCCTGTCCCACAACCCTCTCCCACAGCCCTGTCCCACAGCCCTGTCCCACAGCCCTGTCCTACAACCCTGTCCCACAACTCTGTCCCACAGTCCTGTCCCATAGCTCTGTCCTTCAGCCCTGTCCCACAGCCCTGTCCCACAACCCTGTCCCACAACCCTGTACCACAACTCTGTCCCACAACTCTGTCCCACAGCACTGCCCCACAGCCCTGTCCCACAACCCTGTCCCACAACTCTGTCCACAACCCTGTCCCACAACTCTGTCCCACAGCCCTGTCCCACAGTCATGTCCCACAACCCTGGCCCACAACTCTGTCCTACAGCCCTGTCCCACAACTCTGTCCCACAACCCTGTCCCACAACTCTGTCCCACAGCACTGTCCCACAGTCCTGTCCCACAACCCTGTCCCACAACTCTGCCTCACAGTTCTGTCCCATAACTCTGTCCCACAGCCCTGTCTCACAACTCTGTCCCACAGCCCTGTCCCACAGTCCTGTCCCACAACCATGTCCCACAACTCTGTCCCACAGCCCTGTCCCACAACTATGTCCCACAGCCCTGTCCCACAACTCTGTCCCACAGCCCTGGCCGTCTCCCCGCAGTCCGTCCGGAGCCTGGCCCGTACACACAAAAAAACGAGGTTGCGGCAAGGAGGCCAATGTTATAAATAGCGCCGCCCGCGCCTAGCGGGAGGGCGCGGTACTAACACTTACAGCCGCCCGTCCCGCGTCCCCCGCCCCGCCACTTACCAACACGTGAGCACACAGGCACGTGCTCACGGACACGCGCACACGGACATGCGCACAAAAACACGCACACACGCACACACGGGTACGCGCACATACACACACGCACACACCCACACACCCACACGCCCACACACCCACACGCACACACGCACACACGCACACACGCATGCACACACGCACACATGCACACATGCAAACACATGCACACGCGCACACATGCATGCACGCATGCACGCACATCCGCACACACGCACACATGCACATATGCACACACGCACACACGCACACACGCACACACGCACACACGCACACACGCACACACACGCACACATGCGCACATGCACATACGCACACACGCACACACGCACGCACACACGCACACACACACGCACGCACACACGCACACATCAGCGTGAGTGTTCCGCCTTCCTACCTTCCTCAACTGTGTGTTTGTAGAACTTGTGGGCGACCAACGTGTTGGTATAGAGACGGCGGCCGGGCGCCTCCCACCTTGTCCCCGCTCCACGCATCCCCCACAAACCCCCACACACCCTCACACACCCCGCACACCCTGCATCATTCACCTGACCCCACACTCCATCCCGCACACCCCACACACTCCACACCCCGCACCCCCTCTATACCCCGTCTTTTTACACCCCGCCCCTCTCTATGCACACACCCCGCCGCCTGTGTACAAACACCCCGCCCCTCTATACACACACTCAGCCCCCCTCTATACACACACTCCGCCCCTTCTTTCCACACCCAGCCCCCTCTATACACACCGCCCCCTCCACACTCTATACACACACTCTGCCCCTTGTTGTTCTCTATACACACACCCACCCCCTCTTTTACACCCACCCCCTCTATACACACACTCGCCCCCCTCTATACACACACGCCGCCCCCCCTCAATACACACACCCGCCCCCCGATACACATACTCCGCCCCCCCTATAACACCCCCACCCTATATACACACACCGCCCCCTTGATCCACACCTGCCCCCTCTATACACACCACCACTCTATACACACACTCTGCCCCCTCTTTACACGCACCCCGCCCCCTCTATACACTCCCGCCCACTCTATAACACACACTCCCCTATACACACACTCCACCCCTTCTATACAAACCCATCCCCTTAGACACACACACCACCCCTCTTTTACACACCGCTTCCCCTCTATACACACACCCCGTCGCTCTTATCACACAACCTCTATACACACACTCCTCCCCCCGCTGTACACACACTTGCCCCCTCTATTCACACACCCAACACCACTGCTAATTACACACCCGCTCTATACACACACACTTCTATACACACCCCACCCCCCTATATTACACTCTCCAACCCCCTCATAATAAACACACCCCCTCTAAACACCCCGCCCCCTCTATATACACACCCCGCCCCTTCTATAGACACCTCAACCCCTCTATACACACACCCGCCCACCCTGTATGCACACCCGCCCTTCTATAAGCACCCCAACCCCCTCTATACACACCCGACCCCACTATACACAACACCCCTCCCCCCCTCTATACACACATCCCCACCCCTTCTGTACACACACCCGCCCACCTCTTTATACACACACTCCGCCCCCTCTTTTCACCCCGCCCCTCCATACACACACTCCGCCCCCCTCTATACACACACCTCCCCCTTATACACCCACCCCGCCCCATCTTTCTGCCTGAGAACCAGGCCATACAGCGATCCCCACCCCTCTATATACACACTCCGCCCCTCTCTATACACACCCGCCCCCTCCATACACACACTCGGCCCCCCCTCTATACACACACCACCCCCCTCTATACACCACACCCCCGCCCCTCTATGCACACACCCGGCCCCTCTTAACATACCCCACCCCTCTTATACACACCCCGCCCCCTCTAGCACACACCCGCCCCTCCTAGCACACACACCTCTATACAGACACTCAAGCCTGCTATGCACACCCCCTACCCCCTCTAGACACACACCGCCCCCTCTATACACACCCCGCCCTCTATACACAACCCCACCCTCTATACACACCCCGTGCCTCTATACACACACGTGCCTAATATACTCATCCCTGCGCCCTCTATACCACACACCCCCCCTCTATACACAGGGACCCCACCCCCTCTATACACACACCCCTCCCCTTTTATATACACTCCCCACCCACTCTTATGCACACACCCGCCCCCCTCTATACACACACCCCGCCATAGTTGAACGTAGTTGAACGTAGTTGAACGTAGTTGAACGTAGTCGAACGTAGTTGAACGTAGTTGAACGTAAGTGAACATAGTTGAATGTAGTTGAACGTAGGTGAACGTAGTTGAACGTGATTGAACGTGATTGAACGTCGTTGAACGTCGTTGAACGTCGTTGAACGTCGTTGGATGAAGTTGAATGTACCGGAGAAGTATGGATGCCATTACGTTCAACTACGTTCAACTATGTTAGCCTCCACTACGTTCAACTACGTCCACTAACGTGTATGTGACCGAGCGGCTTCACCATGTATCCGGCCTGGAGTCGGTTCACAACCAAACACAATGCCCCTGACGGGCATCAGCTTACAGGTGGTGGACACTATGGGGGCCTCCCTTTGTATCGCACGGTGCGCCAGGGTCCGGGTGTCGGTGATGCTTCTGGAGGCACCTGGCCGCTAGATACAGCCCGGCCTGGTCCGTCGTAAGGGGTAGGCGATCTGTGCAAATAGAAGCTTTCCAGTTCCTACCTCCCCATTTGCTTCATGCACCTACCCTGGCCACCCCTATCTGCACCTAACACCTTTGTTGTGCACCCCCTCCCCCAAGCTGCAGACATAAAGAACCCCCCCGGACAGAACAAAGGGATGTTAACTTACATGGATTTAGAAAAACTTCCTGATATGACCTTAGATATTTCTAGGACGTAAAACAACAAACAAAAAATATACACTGACCTACACAGAATGCTTGTTTGTTCTATAAGTTCAAAACCCCAGAAACTATTTCTTGTCAAAGGGAATCAGTGAAAAGAGTATATTCAGTGATTATATATCAAATGTGCTTTTTTCAAAAAGGGAATCACTTCAAAGATTATGTGCAGGGTATTTATATATGAAACGCGCGACACCATTTTAAATTACATAGACAAAGAGAGATGGATTAATACAAAGTAATCATAAAGGCCAGCGTTTGGTCTGTGTGGCCGTGCATCAGAAGACCAACGAAAGTACTTCCATAGAAAGTTAGTTTTTTGTTGTTTTATGTCCTATCAACATCTAAAGTAATAACAGGACTGTCCATAGAAAGTAGTTCCATAGAAAGTAGGTGACTGAGTAGGCATTACCTCGCCTTGTCATGTCGAAACCACGCCCTCAAAGGGGGTACACGATGAAGGTGGTGACCATAGATAGATAGCATCAGTAGATAGTGCACATTGGTAGTGTCCCAGACAATCAGTAGATAGTGCACATTGGTGGTGTCCCAGACAGTCAGTAGATAGTGCATGTTGGTAGACAGTGCATGTTGGTGTTGTCCCAGAGAGTCAGTAGATAGTGCACGTTGGTGGTGTCCCAGACAGTCAGTAGATAATGCACGTTGTTAGATAGTGCATGTTGGTGGTGTCCCAGACAGTCAGTAGATAGTGCACGTTGGTAGATAGTGCATGTTGGTGGTGTCCCAGACAGTCAGTAGATAGTGCACGTTGGTAGATAGTGCATGTTGGTGGTGTCCCAGACAGTCAGTAGATAGTGCACGTTGGTGGTGGACCAGACAGTCAGTAGATAATGCACGTTGTTAGATAGTGCATGTTGGTGGTGTCCCAGACAGTCAGTAGATAGTGCACGTTGGTAGATAGTGCATGTTGGTGGTGTCCCAGACAGTCAGTAGATAGTGGACGTTGGTGGTGGACCAGACAGTCAGTAGATAATGCACGTTGGTGGTGTCCCAGACAGTCAGTAGATAGTGCACGTTGGTAGATAGTGCATGTTGGTGGTGTCCCAGACAGTCAGTAGATAGTGGACGTTGGTGGTGGACCAGACAGTCAGTATATGGTGCATGTTGGTGGTGTCCCAGACAGTCAGTATATAGTGCATGTTGGTGGTGTCCCAGACAGTCAGTAGATAGTGCACGTTGGTAGATAGTGCATGTTGGGGTGTCCAGACAGTCAGTAGATAGTACATGTTGGTGGTGTCCCAGACAGTCAGTAGATAGTGCACGTTGGTAGATAGTACATGTTCGTGGTGTCCCAGACAGTCAGTAGATAGTGGACGTTGGTGGTGGACCAGACAGTCAGTAGATAGTTCACGTTGGTGGTGTCCCAGACAGTCAGTAGATAGTGCACGTTGGTAGATAGTGCATGTTGGTGGTGTCCCAGACAGTCAGTAGATAGTGGACGTTGGTGGTGGACCAGACAGTCAGTAGATAGTGCACGTTGGTGGTGTCCCAGACAGTCAGTAGATAGTGCACGTTGGTAGATAGTGCCTGTTGGTGGTGTCCCAGACAGTCAGTAGATAGTGGACGTTAGTGGTGGACCAGACAGTCAGTATATGGTGCATGTTGGTGGTGTCCCAGACAGTCAGTAGATAGTGCATGTTGGTGGTGTCCCAGACAGTCAGTAGATAGTGCACGTTGGTAGATAGTGTATGTTGGGGTGGCCAGACAGTCAGTAGATAGTGCAGGTTGGTGGTCTCCCAGACAGGCAGTATATAGTGCATGTTGGTAGATAGTGCATGTTGGTGTTGTCCCAAACAGTCAGTAGATAGTGCACGTTGGTGGTGTCCCAGGCAGTCAGTACATAGTGCATGTGGGTGGTGTCCCAGACAGTCAGTAGATAGTGCACGTTGGTAGATAGTGCATGTTGGGGTGTCCAGACAGTCAGTAGATAGTGCATGTTGGTGGTGTCCCAGACAGTCAGTAGATAGTGTGCATGTTAGTAGATAGTGCATGTTGGTGGTGTCCCAGACAGTCAGTAGATAGTGTGCATGTTAGTAGATAGTGCATGTTGGTGGTGTCCCAGACAGTCAGTAGATAGTGCATGTTGGTGGTGTCCCAGACAGTCAGTACATAGTGCATGTTGGTGGTGTCACAGACAGTCAGTAGATAGTGCAGGTTGGTGGTCTCCCAGACAGGCAGTAGATAGTGCATGTTGGTAGACAGTGCATGTTGGTGTTGTCCTAAACAGTCAGTAGATAGTGTATGTTGGTGGTGTCCCAGACAGTGTGGTAATCTGGCAGCACCAATAGTTGTTCAGAGGCATGTACATGTTCACTGATAGGTAAGAGACCTGTTTGTATATTTTTATAAATATACTCTTTCAGATAAGACTGCGCATGTGCAGCCGCTTGTTGCTGTTCAGAGTGCAAGATGTGCCAAATAATAAACTAGCCAGAAGTACAAAGTGCTCAGGTCTCATGTTGTATCCATCCGCGGCATGTAGTTCCGTTCCCATGAAATGCTATAACAAGATTTTCATTATTTATTACGCCATCAAACCACGGTGCCTTTGTCTCACCAAGTACTTATTTAATCACACTTCCACATCCACACTGGATCAAAAGATTCATGGGACCGGCTTTGTACAAGTGGCAATGCTAGTGGCTAACACATTATTGCTTACTTAGCAAACCCATAGATTGCGCATTATTCGAATACTTCAGTAACAAAATATCTAAATAAAAGGTCAAGTGGTACTGTTATTGCTAGCACTGCTAGTAGCAGTGAAGACTGGATTGTTTGGTGAGGTGCAGAAAATCGCCCCGTTCAGTGTCATTGTGCAGAAACAGTCAGCACTGTACGATTCCATATTACCCACTTCCTATGTGCTCTGCTAATTGCTATAGCTTACATATATCAATGTTCTACTGGGTACCAGGCTGTTCTAGCAGCACACCCTGTGTACCAGGCTGCTCTAGCAGCACGCTCTGTATACCAGGGTGCTATAGCAGCACACTCTGTGTACCAGGCTGCTCTAGCAGCACGCTCTGTGTACCAGGCTGCTCCGCTCTGTGTAACAGGCTGCTCTAGCAGCACACCCTGAGTACCAGGCTACTATAGCAGCACACCATGTGTAACAGGCTGCTATAGCAGCACACCCTGTGTACCAGGCTACTATAGCAGCACACCCTATGTACCAGGCTGCAATAGCAGCACACCCTGTGTACCAGGCTGCTACAGCAGCACACCCTGTGTACCAGGCTGCTATAGCAGCACACCTTGTGTACCAGGGTGCTATAGCAGCACACCGTGTGTACCAGGCTGCTATAGCAGCACACCCTGTGTATCAGGATGTCATAGCAGCACACCCTGTGTACCAGGCTGCTATAGCAGCACACCCTGTGTACCAGCCTGCTATAGCAGCACACCCTGTGTACCAGGCTACTATAGGAGCACACCCTGTCTACCAGGCTGCTATAGCAGCACACCCTGTGTGCCAGGCTAGTATAGCAGGACACCCTGTGTACCAGGGTGCTATAGCAGCACACCCTGTGTACCAGGGTGCTATAGCAGCACACCCTGTGTACCAGGCTGCTCTAGCTGCATGCGCTGTGTACCAGTCTGCTCTAGCAGCACACCCTGTGTACCAGGCTGCTATAGCAGCATACCCTGTGTACCTGGCTGCTCTAGCAGCACACCCTGTGTACCAGGCTGCTCTAGCAGCTAACCCTGTGTACCAGCCTGCTACAGCAGCATGCTCTGTGTACCAGGCTGCTCTAGCAGCACAGCCTGTGTATCAGGCTGCTCTAGCAGCACCGTGCGTCCCAGGCTTACCTTGGCACGCCCCCAGGCCCTAGTCTATACCACAGCACTGTCTGACCCACAAAGTGTGTTTGTGATCATTCTATACGACTTGGCCGACATCTACTCCCTCCACACTTCATCCAACACCCTCCCCAGTGTTCCCGTGCCCTCTTTTTAATCGTTGTTTATGTCATATTTCAGTCCAAAATAGTGAATCCTACCACAGAATGTTGTGGCCGTAAGCCTGACGTGGGATATATATATATATATATATATGTATATGTATATATGTACTGTTCTCTTTGGTGGAGTGGTAAGAGTGTCTGACTTTTCTCTAGGTCGGACTCCTAATCTGAAGGTTGTTGGTTCGATTTCCTGTGCCATCACCTCTGCCAATCTGGATTTCCACCGCTGTGAATAACTTACAGCATCATCAAAGGCCGGTTGCTCTCATACCATGTCTATGTGGTGTGGGAGATTAAAAATCTCTTTGATCAGTAAAAGTGTAGGCTCTGTAATGATCATGAACCGACTCTACGCAACCCCACATCTGACACCATGTAATGGTCATGAACCGACTCTACGCAACGACGTCTAGTTTCATAATGCTTTATTTGGGTTCTGCGCAGACGGCGCTGCCGGCCCGATCAGGGTTTCGGTTTCGGGTGCTAGCGTCGTACATACACTACAGGCTCTGGCTTTCTATCAACGAACTGTGTAATGGTGAAAACAAGTATATTCAGACTTATCCATGATGGGCAGTATAAATCGTCAAGAATATATCAATGCTGAAAATATCAGTGATGCTTTCCCTTACGGTGTCTGCAGGGTAATCGTGGAGTACAATAATTAATAGATAATTACAGGGTTAATGCAGATTACCAGATGGAATGGCCGAATGAGTTAGCGCGTCTGTTTCCCGTGTTGGTAGATTGTGGGGTCGTGGGTTCGAATCCTGGTCGAGTCAAACCAATGACTTAAAAATGTATACTTGTCTCTTCCTAGCCAGGCACTTGGCATTATTAGGATAGGGCAAGGAGCAGTGGAATGAGAACGACCAATCGTCCATGATTGAAATTTCCCCTGCTTAAACAACTAATGTACCAAAAAGAAAAATGTCAAGACTGGATCAGAGCTGCGATAATATTCATCAGGATGTAAAGTCGATGGCTGGCAGCTGTGGTTTGTGTAGGCAGGCTATATGAAATCAATACAGGCAAGGAGAGAAAGGAAGAGTATAAAGAGTGAAAGTAGAGTGAGAGCTTGCACCCTCAGGTTTATTATTATATAGTGGTACATGGATCTGATATGGAATACCACCTGACCATTATCTCCAATCAGAAACAAGCATTTATAGTTCCACCAATGAACAGTAAGCATTCTTGTGTCACCATGGCTACTGTGATCTACCCACCACCACCATACCCTATGGCTGCTTGGCCTGCACCTGCCTGCTGTGTGTGTGTGTGGTGATCCGCGACTAACAGTTAGGGGGGGGGGGAGGGGGGAGTGAGTAGAGCTCTTGAGCTCCTTACACACTAACAGTAGTGCCTCATTCACACTATCTACCTAATACACAATGACTATTGACCACCAGTAAAGGATCACCGGCAACTACATAAATACATTCATGCACCTGGCCCGATATATCATTTACATTAATATACTATTTGTATTCCTTTATGAACATTTCGCATTCCCCACCAATGCGTTTTATCGGAATATTTTACAAGGAGATGCTATTCTCGGTGATAAGGTGTGTATATAAGTGAAGGCTTCTGGTGTGATGTGCACTAATAGATCTGTTTGCCACAGTTCACACACACTGAGGTGCTGAGTGTCCGCCACTGCAGGTTTAACCCAGATCAAGTTTTACCAAGTGTTGCCTTTGATTGTTTTCAAAGCGAGCCCGTTCCACTAACAATTAGCCACTCACTCTCCATGAACTGCGGGGTACCAGAATGGAGGCGGAAGTGTAGACGTAGAAGCGGAAGCGTGCTCACACCAACCCTTCACACTGCAGTTGGTGCGCATCATGTGCACTTCTGCAGGCCAGCGCAGGTGCACAGAACACCAGGCAGGTAAGCAGGCGCAGGTCCCAACAATGGACGTGCAGTCTGGCATAGTAACAACAGATTTTTTTGTTCACATCTTTTTATTCGAGTTGAATAATATCTTTTTTCCATACTGGGGCGCTGGTCTTCCAGCCTTAGCAAATACGGTGCATATGAACTATTTATGGATGAGATGATGAGATGGTATGAACAATATAGACAATACCAGGTTGAAATCAGTCATTACAAATATAAAGGAATCTTATTAACATTTAGACTATATCATTGATTTGCTAATCATACCTGTGAGGAGATACAATGGGAATTTACTTGCTGTTACAGGTAGTAGTGGATTTGGGATTGTGCAGGTAATGATTGCATGATTCATTTAAATTGTCTCCGTCAACTATATCTTTGTGGCCAGTATGTTTTTGGTTAGTTCAGTCACGTGTTATTGGGTGGTGGTTATACTTTGGAAGTTGTTGTTATTTACTTTACTCTTTTTCCAGGGGGATTTGAGAGGGAGAGAAAGGAGAGGCTTGACACTAAATGAGTTCGATCTAGCCTCATCTCGCACCCCAATCCATCACCCTCCTCTCCCAGAAACACATCTTAGAAGGTTCACAATAGCGAATGACGCTGGAGAACAATGGTGATTTATGCAATGAAATTGACAGAAAAGGCTCACAACAGTAAATGAGACTGAAAACAGCGGCGATATATGGGACAAACAGAGGCTCACAATAGTGAATCAGACTGGAAACAGCGGTGATATATAGAACTAACAGAGGCTCACAAGAGTGAGTGAGACTGGAAACAGCGGCGATATATGGAACTACCAGAGGCTCACAATAGTGAATGAGACTGGAAACAGCAGCGATATATGGAACTAACAAAAGCTCACAATAGTGAATGAGACTGGAAACAGCGGCGATATATGAAACTAACAAAAGCTCACAATAGTGAATGAGACTGGAAACAGCGGCGATATATGGAACTAACAGAGGCGCACAATAGTGAATGAGACTGGAAACAGCAGCGATATATGGAACTAACAGAGGCTCACAATAGTGACCGCTGGTTCTGTGCTGATTGGCAGGTTTTGTGGTATCTGGGCCGCTGGTTCTGCGTTGATTGGCTGGTTTTGTGGTGTCTAGGCCGCTGGTTCTGCGCTGATTGGCTGGTTTTATTGTGTCTGAGCCGCTGGTTCTGCGCTGATTGGCTGGTTTTATGGTGTCTGGGCCTCTGGTTCTGCGCTGATTCGCTGATTTTGTGGTCTCTGGGACGCTGGTTCTGCGCTGATTGGCTGGTTTTATGGTGTCTGGGCCGCTGGTTCTGCGCTGATTGGCTGGTTTTATGGTGTCTGAGTCACTGGTTCTGTGTTGATTGACAGGTTTTGTAGAGTATGGGCCGCTGGTTCTGCGTTGATTGGCAGGTTTTGTGGTGTCTGGGCCACTGGTTCTGCGTTGATTGGCTGGTTTTGTGGTGTCTGGGCTGCTGGTTCTGCATTGATTGGCTGGTTTTGTAGAGTCTGGGCCGCTGGTTCTGCGTTGATTGACACGTTTTGTAGAGTCTGGGCCGCTGGTTCTGCACTGATTGGCTGGTTTTCTAGTGTGTGAGACGCTGGTTCTGTGTTGATTGACAGGTTTTGTGGTGTATGGGTCGCTGGTTCTGCGTTGATTGACATGTTTTATGGTGTCTGGGCTGCTGGTTATGCGCTGATTGGCTGTTTTTATGGTGTCTGAGCCGTTGGTTCTTCGCTGATTGGCTGGTTTTGTGGTGTCTGGGCCGCTGGTTCTGCGCTGATTGGCTGGTTTTGTAGTGTCTGAGCCGCTGGTTCTGCGCTGATTGGCTGGTGTTGTGATGTCTGGGCCGCTGGTTCTGCGCTGATTGGCTGGTTTTGTGGTGTCTGGGCCGCTGGTTCTGCATTGATTCGCTGGTTGTGTGGTGTCTGGGCCGCTGGTTCTGCGCTGATTGGCTGGTTTTGTGGTGTCTGGGCCGCTGGTTCTGCGCTGATTGGCTGGTTTTGCGGTGTCTGGGCTGCTGGCTCTGCATTGATTAGCAGGTTTTGTGGTGTCTGGGCCGCTGGTTCTGCACTGATTGTCTGGTTTTGTAGTGTCTGGACCGCTGGTTCTGCATTGATTGGCTGGTTTTGTGGTGTCTGGGCCGCTGGTTCTGCGTTGATTGGCTGGTTTTGTGGTGTTTGGGTCGCTGGTTCTGCATTGATTGGCTGGTTTTGAGGTGTCTGGGCTGCTGGTTCTGCGCTGATTGGCAGGTTTTGTGGTGTCTGGGACGCTGGTTCTGCACTGATTGGCTGGTTTTGTAGTGTCTGAGCCACTGGTTCTGCATTGATTGACTGGTTTTGTGGTGTCTGGGCCGCTGGTTCTGCTTTGATTGACAGGTTTTGTGGTGTCTCGGCCGCTGGTTCTGCGCTGATTGGCTGGTTTTGTAGTGTCTGAGCCGCTGGTTATGCGTTCATTACTTGTTTCATGATCACTGTGGTTGTTGTTCCCTTGTTTTTTGTTGTTTTTTTGGTAAATATTTTATTCGTCTGAATATATATTTTGTCAGTGCTGAGACACTTGTCTTCCAGCCGTTGAGCGATTACATTTGGTCTGTACATGGGGATGGGGAAGTGGAATGTGCTGAATTGTGTGCAGCACATGCCATTCTGAACATTGAAAGTGGGGGCACAGCCTATGCTGTATAGTGTACAGCATAGGTACTCAACATAGTGTGAGGTGTTTGCATCAAGACGCAGTGTGCTGTAACATACACTAGTGGTTAAATCATATGCTGTGGTTATATATCAGTTAGATTTGGTTTTAGTATTGGTTAGTCTTTTAAAAGTGAAATGTTGTGCATATATAGTGATTCATAGCGTGTGAATTGCTGGTTTATAATATGGTTATTCAGTGATGTTAGTAGGTTTTGAATGGTATTACATCATTGAGTTAGTAGTGGTGCCTGGTGGTTGAATGGTGTATTTTGTGGTGGCTCTCTGGGGTTTCCGGTGTCCTTTTCGATTATTTATTTGGTGGTGGTTGTGAGTGTTGTTCCTTGTTGATTGTTTATTTGGTGGTGGATGTGAGTGTTGTTCCTTGTTGATTGTTTATTTGGTGGTGGCTGTGAGTGTTGTTCCTTGTTGATTGTTTATTTGGTGGTGCCTGTGAGTGTTGTTCCTTGTTGATTGTTTATTTAGTGGTGGTTGTGAGTATTGTTCCTTGTTGATTGTTTATTTGGTGATGGCTGTGAGTGTTGTTCCTTGTTGATTGTTTATTTGGTGGTGCATGTGAGTGTTGTTCCTTGTTGATTGATTATTTGGTGGCCTCTGTGAGTGTTGTTCCTTGTTGATTGTTTATTTGGTGGTGGCTGTGAGCATTGTTCCTTGTTGATTGTTTATTTGGTGGTGGCTGTGAGTGTTGTTCCTTGTTGATTGTTTATTGGGTGGTGGCTGTGAGTATTGTTCCTTGTTGATTGTTTATTTGGTGGTGGCTGTGAGTATTGTTCCTTGTTGATTGTTTATTTGGTGTTGCCTGTGAGTGTTGTTCCTTGTTGATTGTTTATTTGGCGGTGGCTGTGAGCATTGTTCCTTGTTGATTGTTTATTTGGCGGTGGCTGTGAGTGTTGTTCCTTGTTGATTGTTTATTTGGTGTTGCCTGTGACTGTTGTTCCTTGTTGATTGTTTATTTGGTGGTGGCTGTGAGTGTTGTTCCTTGTTGATTGTTTATTTGGTGGTGGATGTGAGTGTTGTTCCTTGTTGATTGATTATTTGGTGGGGCTGTGAGTGTTGTTCCTTGTTGAGTGATTATTTGGTGGTAGCTGTGAGTGTTGTTCCTTGGTGATTGTTTATTTGGTGGTGGCTGTGGCTCCTGTTCCTTTGTGCATTGTCATGTGGTGGTGGCTGTGGCTGCTCCCCCTGCACCAGGAAGCCGGCAGGCTGCCTGACCTGCCCCGGGCTCTGCTCAAGTTGCTTCCATCAGCTGTACACCTCACCGGCTGGGGTCATGAAGGCGACCGACTCGTGAGCGCACACTTCTCCGCCTCTGTTTAACCTGACATCTGCACGTCACTTACTGACTGTCAAGCCCATTTACTGACTGCAGAGCCCACTTACTGACTGCAGAGCCCACTTACTGACTGCCGAGTCTACTTACTAACTGCCGATCCCACTTACTGACTGCCCAGCCCATGTACTGACTGCTGAATCTACTTACTAACTGCCGAGCCCACTTACTGACTGCCGAGTCTACTTACTGACTGCCGAGTCTACTTACTAACTGCCGAGCCCACTTACTGATTGCTGAGCCCACTTACTGACTGCCTGATCTACTTACCGACTGCTGAGCCCACTTGCTGACTGCCCAGCCCACTTACTGACTGCCGAGCCCACTTACTGACTGCTGAGCCCTCTTACTGACTGCCGTGCCCACTTAGTGACTGCCCACACTGCTCTCCACTTCCTTTGTGACCAGCTGGGTACAGCACCCGCTTCCTACATGAGAGGTCGTGGGATCAATCCCAGGCGAGTTTAGACAAACTTCCACAATGAGTACTGGTCAATCCATGTGCCTTATGCTCGACATTGCTCGAATATCCAAGCACTGGCTGCCTTAGTGCTTAGTGTTAGGATAACGTGGCTGAGATGAGAGCACATCATGGTGTAGGCGGTCTGGTCCCCCAGTGGTGCAGCACTATAAAGTCAGTCGTCAAGAGGGCGCAGTGTCACAAGTTGGTACCCCTCCTTCTATTATATCTGGTGTTGCTAGGAAATAAAATCCCAATAAACCAAACCAACCTGACAGCTATAGTATTACACAGTGGTCTAGAAAGCGACACTGTCCAAGTCTGGCCCCAGTGACGACACGCGCTGCAATACAGCACCCTGCTTAGAGGCGGGCGCCCGAACCACCTTGTCACCCACCACATCACATACACATAATTGCCTATTACAGTATAACCCCATTAAACCAAACTTGAAGGGACCCTAGAAATTTGTTTGGATTAACCGATCATTGGTTTAACCAAGCTTTGACTTTGACTTGCCATTGGCAAAAATGGGGGTGCATTATGAATGTACAATGTATGTGGACGCTATAATTATTGTTTTTCATGTATATACAGTTTAACCCCATTAAACCAACCTTGGTTAAATGAAACGATCGGTTAATCCGAATTTTTTTCGGCGACCTGCCAAAATACTACCATTTATCGTATAAAAAAGTATCAGATGACCTTAAAACCACATGAAAGTTTGGTTTAACTGTACCGGAAGTGGCCTGGGGCTGACAATTTTGTTTGGATTAACCGATACTTTGGATTAACCGACTTTGGTTTAACCAACTTTTTTATATGATAAATGGTAGCATTTTGACGGGCCGCCGAAAAAAGTTTGGATTAACCGATCGTTTCCTTTAACCAAGCTTGGTTTAACGGGGTTGTACTGTACTAGTATTAGGCCACCCTTTGTCATGTTGGCAACCTGCCAGAACGGTTATTTTGGCTTTATGAATCAAATGTTTCACTAACTATATGAATACCAGACGGGATAACCGGGAAGAAGTGTCCGCTCACCATGTGGCAGGTGCTGGGTTCAATGCCCGGCCGAGTAAAAAAAGGTTATAGTTGTTAGCGCCTCGACTGGCGCTCAGCATTACTAGAATCGGGAAAGGACTCGGTGTCAGGATAATGTGAGTGAGTCGGATATTGAATGTGAAGAGTATGTCAGCAGAAGAACACTATAAAATCACCACCCGATAATACCATATGTGGGACCAGGATGACCCCCCCCTCTGTACACAGACTGTCACGTGACAGCCCCTAATACCGGGGGATGTGGGACCAGGATACCCCCCCCCCCCCACCCTGTACACATGCCATATCACGTGACAGCCCCTAATACCGGGGGATGTGGGACCAGGCTGCCTCCCCCTGTTCACAGGCCATGTCATGTGACAGCCCCTAATACCGGGGGATGTGGGACCATGCTGCCTCCCCCTGTACACAGGCCATGTCATGTGACAGCCCCTAATACCGGGGGATGTGGGACCAGGCTGCCTCCCCCTGTACACAGGCTGAGTCATGTGACAGCCCCTAATACCGGGGGATGTGGGACCAGGCTGCCTCCCCCTGTACACAGGCCATGTCATGTGACAGCCCCTAATACCGGGGGATGTGGGACCAGGCTGCCTCCCCCTGTACACAGGCCATGTCATGTGACAGCCCCTAATACCGGGGGATGTGGGTCCATGCTGCCTCCCCCTGTACACAGGCCGAGTCATGTGACAGCCCCTAATACCGGGGGATGTGGGACCAGGCTGCCTCCCCCTGTACACAGGCCATGTCATGTGACAGCCCCTAATACCGGGGGATGTGGGAACAGGTCCCCCCCCCCCCGTGTACACATGCCGTGTCACGTGACAGCCCCTAATACCGGGCGTCTAAACGGGGCGGCGGAGTGACGGGCCGGGGATAGGCCGGGCGCGTCAAGCCGGGGTAAGACGGTCCACTCGGCACGAGGAGGCCGGCCGCCGACCCCGGGTACCGGCAAAGCAAGTCCCCGGGACCTGGCCAGGCGCGCCGGTCACGCCGGGCACGGGCACGGGCACGGGTACGGCACGGGAACGGGCACGGGAACGGGCACGGGAACGGGAACGGGCACGGGCACGGGTACGGGCACGGGCACGGGAACGGGCACGGGAACGGGCACGGGCACGGGCACGGGCACGGGCACGGGCACGGGCACGGGCACGGGCACGGGCATGGGCACGGGCACGGGCATGGCTGCGGGCACGCCCCGGGGAGTCATCTTGACCCCACTTGCTATCCAGACCGCACTACGTCCACACCTCTCTCTATCTCCTCTCAACTGGCCTTGCTCATCCTTGATATTGTCTGAAAAGAGTTCCAGGAGGGAGAGCCTGCCAGCATTTCACTTTCTACTCTTACTCTGTCCGTGTCTTTGGCTCGCCGGCTGGTCACCATAGAGCAAATAGGCACGGTCCTTTGACTCAACTCTCCTCATTTCTCTTTCTGAGACTCTACCCTTTTTTTTGTCTCCCAGGCATACTTCTCCCCCTGACCAAGGGAGTTGTGTGCTTGGGTGAGGCCCTTTACCTTTACGTTTCTCTCACTTTGTTCTCATTGCTGGAACCGATGGACCCATCTTTAGCTGCCCTTCCTCAGACACCCTTGATGCTGTCTGCTGGATATAAGTGCTGTGCTACCGCCAGCCAGAGTGATTCTGGATCTCCCCAATGACTCATCATTTAACCATTGTAAAGATATCCCACAGCTTCTACAACGTCCCACCAGAACTTTATTCTTCAACCAAAGATTAGGCCAATTTATCAGAGCCTCTCTATAATGTTGCAGTTCTGCAACCGGTAATCGTTGTAAGGTTACAAACACCCCAGTATCTATCTATCTTGACTTACTGGGCTGCATTATACTGTATCACAGAGTGTTGCGTCTTACTCCAGTACAGTCTTTGACCTGACGACAGGGCTGCGTACTTACTTCCTCCAGTACATTATTACGTCTCCTCCTCCACCTCCAGGGCACCATCCGGAACGCTCAGCCCGCCTTGTCCAACTGGGGGGGGGGGGGGGGGGGGGGGGCGGTGTGGCCTGGTGCGTGGTAGGTCACGGAGCAGGTGACGGCGGACTGGGGGGGGGGGGGGTACTCAGGGTACGACAGGTGCAGCTGTGGTTGGTTACAGTTGAGTCACACAACCCTAACAGGTTCTCTGAGTTCTGTACCTGATAAGAGGGGCACAGTTATGTATCTGACAAAGGGAGAACAGTTTTTTAACTGACAAGAAAGCGCAGTTTGGTACACATGTAAAAGGCTCCAATATTTAGTGTTCATTCGTGAATTTACGGTAACTGTGCAGACAGTACTGGACGACACACATAGGTCTACAGATGGAGGCTCTAGGGGGGGACATTATGTTGGAATCGTGGACAGGGAGGGTCAATAGAGTGAATTATATTGTAGTGATAAAGAACTATCCTTAAGTTGGATTGTATTAATTAGCTACTATTTGTATGTATGGGGGACTATGTAGGTGTGATTTATATTTACATTGACCTACCAGTGCAGAAAGTGGGGCTGAGTCAGGGTCGACTGACGACTGTATTAATTAGCTACTATTTGTATGTACGTGGGACTATGTAGGTGTGATATATATTTACATTGACCTACCAGTGCAGTAAGTGGGGCTGGGTCAGGGTCGTCTGACGACTGTTCAACTGTTGGCTTTGTAGTTCACCCTGCTGTGGGGGCTGCTCAGTGATGTATGCCTTCGTGAACAGGTAACTGACATGGCTAATGATGTCATTGCGATGTTCAGTGATGGCTGCCTTCATAAATAGGTCACTGACATGGTTAAGGATGTCATTGAGCTGCTCAGTGATGGCTTCTTTCATGAATAGGGCATTGTTATGGCTAGGGATGTCATTGAGCTGCTCAGAGATGGATGCCTTCACTAAATAGGTCACTCCCGTGGCTAAGGATGTCATTGAGCTACTCAGTGGTTGCTGCCTTCATAAATAGGTCACTGACATGGACAGTGATGGCTGCCTTCATGATTAGGTCACTGACGTGGCTAAGGATGTCATTGAGCTGCTCAGTGATAGCTGCCTTTCTGAATAGGTCAGTGACATGGCTAAGCATGTGATTGAGATGCTGACTGATAGCTGCCTTCATAAATAGGTCACTGACGTGACTAAGGATGTCAGTGAGCTGCTCAGTGATAGCTGCCTTCATAAATAGGTCACTGACGTGGCTAAGGATGTCATTGAGCTGCTCAGTGATAGCTGCCTTCATAAATAGGGCACTGACGTGGCTAAGGATGTCATTGAGCTGCTCAGTGATAGCTGCCTTCATAAATAGGGCACTGACATGGCTAAGGATGTCATTGAGCTGCTCAGTGATAGCTGCCTTCATAAATAGGTCAGTGAGATGGCTAAGGAGGGCATTGAGCTGCTCAGTGATAGCTGCCTTCATAAATAGGCCAGTGACATGGCTAAGGATGTCATTGAGCTGCTCAGTGATAGCTGCATTCATAAATAGGTCAGTGAGATGGCTAAGGAGGGCATTGAGCTGCTCAGTGATAGCTGCCTTCATAAATAGGTCAGTGAGATGATAAGGATGTCATTGAGCTGCTCAGTGATAGCTGCCTTCATAAATAGGTCACTGACATGGCTAAGGATGTCATTGAGCTGCTCAGTGATAGCTGCCTTCATAAATAGGTCACTGACGTGGCTAAGCATGTCATTGAGCTGTTCAGTGATGGGTGCCTTCATGAATAGGTCACTGACGTGGCTAAGGATGTCATTGAGATGCTCAGTGATGTCTGCCTTCATAAATAGGTCACTGACATGGCTAAGGATGTCATTGACCTGCTCAATGATGTCTGCTTTCATAAATAGGTCAGTGAGATGCCGAAGGATGCCATTGAGCTGCTCAGTGATGGCTTCTTTCATGAATAGGTGAGTGACAAGGATAAGGATGTCATTGATCTGCTCAGTGATGGATGCCTTCATAAATAGGTCACTGATGTGGCTAAGGATGTCATTGACCTGCTCAGTGCTGGATCCTTTCATGAATAGGTCACTAACATGGCTAATGATGTCATTGAGCTGCTCAGTGATGGATGCCTTCATAAATAGGTCGCTGACTTGGCTAAGGATGTCATTGAGTTGCACAGTGATGGCTGCCTTCGTAAATAGGTCACTGACATGGCTCAGGATTTCATCAAGCTGGTCAGTGATGGCTGCCTTCATAAATTAATAAACATCAGATATGTGGTCAGTGCCAGTTACTGTCGTATTGTTGGATACCAGATATGTGGTCAGTGTGAGTTAGTATCAGATAGTTAGATATACAATATATAGTCATTGTGAGTTAGTGTCACATGGTTATAAACCAGTTATGTGGTCAGGGTGAGATAGAGTCACATGGTTACATACCAGATATGTGGTCAGTGTGAGTTAGTCTCACATGGTTAGATACCAGATATGTGGTCAGGGATAGTGTCACATTATTATATACCAGATATGTGGTCACTGCTAGTGGCACATGGCTAGATATACCAGATACGTTGTCAGTGCTAGTGTCATATGATTATATACCAGATATGTGGTCAGTGCTAGTGTCACATGGCTAGATACCAGATGTGTGATCAGTGCTAGAGTCACATGGCTAGATACTAGATATGCAGTCAGTGCTAGTGTCACGTGGCTAGATACCAGATGTGTGGTCAGGGCTAGTGTCACATTATTATATACCAGATGTGTGGTCACTGCTAGTGGCACATGGCTAGATATACCAGATACGTTGTCAGTGCTAGTGCCATATGATTATATACCAGATATGTGGTCAGTGCTAGTGTCACATGGCTAGATATACCAGATGTGTGGTCAGTGCTAGTGTCACATGGCTAGATACCAGATGTGTCCACTAACGTGTATGTGACTGGGGCATAACATTGTAGCCAATTGTTAGACAGAGCACCGACACTTACCAACACCACACTCAGCAACACGCAGCTGGGCCTGAGTCTGCGTGCAGGGCAGTTCACTCACTTACATTCCACCACCCTGTCCTGATATGACCATATATGTTTCCAGGACGTAAAACTCCAACAACCAACCATTCTACCAGAAATGCAGTGTCAGCGCGGAGATAGAAATAAAGGTTCCGTGGCTGACGTCCTAACCATTACACTACCTAGGCTCCCTAATGCAATCACTGACTAATCCATGCCATGGGTGGACAACTTTTAGATCCATCCTATGACATGCTGTATCAGAACAACATGGGTGCAGAGTTGTTCTTTAAGGCCCAGTCACACCTCACCGGATTGGGGGAAATGGACAGAAACTAAATAAAGTCCGTTTTGTGTCCGTACAAGTTTAGAAGATGCACAAAACTAAGAACAGATGGCGCCAAACTGACATCTATGGTTCTCTCTGGTTTGAGTTTGTTTCATCTGTTTCATTTCCGTTTCATGTCTGTTTCATGTCCGTTTCCTGTCCGTTTCATGTCTGTTTCATGTCCATTTCATGTCTGTTCGTCTGGAGGCCTTCGCAACACTTTGTCTCATTTTAATACATTTTGATACTTTTCACCACCGGACTAGACAATTATGTCCATTGCTCAATCCGGCATAGTGTGACAGCCACTTTAATTAGAGACGCCTACTGTGGATACTAAGATGTGCTTCAAAGATCCACGTTAACACTAGATTAAGATGTATATATTAGACAAAGTGAGAATTAGGATTGGCCATTGGTTCACAATATACACACAGTTCTACTTACAAATTAATCCAAATGCTCTAACTCAGTCCCAAATATTTGTTTCTCTATAGAGCCAACAGACCTACCCCGCTAAGTCGATACTTATTACCAATAGCCGACTGTATAAACTGAACTAACTGTACTTATTCTATAACAATGAATATTACATATAGTCTATATGCCATGCACTATCTATAATAGTGTCGTGGGGTGATTTAAATGGGAAATATTGCGGCTATAATAGGATTCGAACCCACATATCTCGCATTTTGGACTAGTGTGTTAAGCATTACACCGCCTAGGCTTCGTGATGGCATCACCCTATACACGCCTACTGTCTATGTGGCTCCTTGCCTGAGAAGTCAGTGCAGACCACTACACTAACCATCACACCACCTAGGCTTCATGATTGCATCACCCTATACACGCCTACTGTCTATGTGGCTTCTTGCCTGAGAGGTCAGTGCAGACTACTACACTAACCATTACACCACCTAGGCTTTGTGATGGCATCACCCTATACACCTGATATGAGCTTAGATGTTGGTAGGACGTAAAACAACAACAAACAAACAAAGAACCCTATACACGCCTACTGTCTATGTGGCTCCTTGCCTGAGAGGTCAGTGCAGACTACTACGCTAACCATTACACCACCTAGGCTTTGTGATGGCATCACCCTATACACGCCTACTGTCTATTTGGCTCCTTGCCTGAGAGGTCAGTGCAGACTACTACACTGTCAATGCGTCCATTGTCATATAGCCGGTAATGCATATGACGCAGTTATTGCGCGATATGGGCTTTGAGGTCCAATCTAATTAGACACGTATGTGGCTTTCTCATTTCAGATGTCAGTCCCGATATGACCTTAGATGTTGCTAGGATGTAAAACAACAACAAACAAACATTTCAGATGAGCGACAGCATCAAGCGTCATTAACATACATTTATTAAAGTCTTTCAAATCTTAGTACATTTGAATGATTTGAAGTAGAAATGTCCACCTATGGCAGGACTCTAAATGAATAGGTGGATACTGGCTGATTAGAACACAAGGCTAGAGGGGGTTTGGGTGTGGGTTGCTTAATTGAAAGAGACAAATGTAGAGACATGTAGATAGATATAATGGCGGAATCTTAAAGTTGCATAGTCCGATGAAATATATATTTTTCGAAACGAAAATACTTATCTACATTTTATTCATTATACCCAACTTAGATATTGGTGCATTAGCTAGTAGTTTGGGACAGCATATACAGAA
Organism: Branchipolynoe longqiensis; assembly: GCA_030323885.1. Lineage (NCBI taxonomy): Eukaryota > Metazoa > Annelida > Polychaeta > Phyllodocida > Polynoidae > Branchipolynoe > Branchipolynoe longqiensis. Next base: position 349,070 of record CM059203.1, read on the forward strand.
TAATCAGCGAATTTACTCCCTCATCCTTACTTTGAGGAAGACATGAATCAGGGAGGCCACAAACGAATTCGGTCAACCTCATGACCTGATTTGTCTTTCCCTCATTCCAGATACCATATATGGCATTAGTCAGGTTCTAAGACATATACATTACTAGGTCAACTCACATCATATGACCATCGTGAAATAGTAATCTGTGTCATAGTGAGAGAACTTTTGGAAAGCTTGTCGAAAGTATTTTTGGTTCTTTCAGCTCAAATTGCTTCAAAGCTAGCCATTTTCCATCAAAGTGACTCCGGACTAATGATTAGTAGGTCATAAAGATCAATTTGATATATTTATCTAAAAAAATAAGACAAAAGTTCAAACGCGATCAGACCATGCAACTTTAACTATCACAAGCTAGACGAGGTATCAGGCGAAGCAGTGCTGTGGGCTTGAGGGCAGGGAAGACATTGGGACAAGAGAGAGAAGAGGGGCAGTGTGTAGGAAATCGGGTACAAGGAGATGGTGGAGGGTCAGGCAAGGGCAGAGGGGGAAATGGGAGAGAAGGAGAGGGGGAGGGGGAGAGGGGGAGAAGGGGAGGGGTATAGGGGAGACGGGGGAGAGGGGGAGAGGGGGAGAGGGGGGAGGGGGGAGGGGAGAGGGGAGAGGGGGGAGAGGGGGAGAGGGAGGAGAGGGGGCGAGAGGGGGAGAGGGGAGAGGGGGAGACGGGGAGACGGGAGACGGGGACAGGGGACAGGGGAAGAGGGAGAGAAGGGGAGAGGGGAAGGGGTAGAGGGTAGAGGGGGAGAGGGGGAGAGGAGCATAGGGGGGAGGGGAGAGGGGAGAGGGGGAGAGAGGGAGACGGGGTCAGGGCGAGAGGGGGGAGAGGGGGAGAGGGGGAGAGGGGGAGAGGGGGAGAGGGGGAGAGAGGGAGAGGGGGAGAGGGGGAGAGGGGGTCCTTTGGCCATGCCTGGGAATGCAAAGAGGGTGGGTGGGTGTGGAGAAGGAGGAGGGGAGGTTCTGCTGGTTGCTGACTTGACAGGAAGTGAGGAGATAGGGATGCCGTGGAGGAGGAGGAAGGGACAGGAGGAGGGGTCGCCGGGAGGTGGTAAAGTGTGGGGGGGGGGGGCTGAGCGACGGACGACATGCTTGTTATTCTGATATTCACAATGAAAGAGCACATTCCAGTCACCACATTTAGTCGAACAGAAGGCACCATTGTATCCAATAAAGACGAATAATCGATATTTGTATGGCCACCTTTATAATAAGTTCAACCAGCATGATACACGACGGTTTGAAGTTAGAAGGCGTCAGGAGGAGAGTTGGCTGCCAGATCTGAACGTGGGGAAGCTAATGTGGGTTAAACAGGGTGTTAGTATGTTAAACTACGTTGAAATATGTTAAGGTATGGCAGGATTTGCTACAGATAAATATGTTACAGTATGGATAAATACTTTACGGTACAGATAAATACGTTACAGTATGGATAAATATGTTATGGTATGGATAAATACGTTACGGTATGGATAAATACATTATGGTATCGATGCTGGTACGTTCAACTACGTTCAACTATGTTAGGCTCCACTACGTTCCCCTATTTCCACTAACGGCTATGTGACCAGGGCTTCGTCCAAGTACGCTAGAGTGCGCTAGGGTATACTAGAGTATGCTACAGTATGCTAGAGTTCGCTATAGTATGCGAAAGTATGGTACAGTATGCTAGAGTATGCTAGAGTATGATAGAGTACACTAGAGTATGCTAGAGTATGTCAGCTTCATGGATGCACATTCAGCCGCTAACTTACACTCTTTTGAACATGTCCAAAGATTAAATCGGAACTCATGGCCCACCCACGTTATTACCAAGTTAGCATGATTGAGAAGTATGGATGAACTACGTTGAACTATGTTGAACTACGTTGAACTACGTTAGCCTCCACTAAGCTTAACCACGTCCACTAACGTGTATGTGACCGGGCCTTTACGGTTTTTGATTTGGAAGGACTTACATGCCCCCCCCCCCCGGCTCACCCACCCGCTATCTAACTCTCTACTCACTAGGGCTCGGCTCCGAGTTCATCCTCGATGAACTCCTCAGCTCCCCGGTGCGTGCCCATCTTGACATTGACCAGCTCAATTAGCACTCTGAACCTGATTTGAATGAAAATAATAAAGTTTAATTTCCCAAACATTCTCTGCTACTCTGGGTTTCTCCTTGATATGAATCATCAGTAAGTGTAGGCTGGTTTATACATTCGCCATGAATAAAACACTGTAGGGCAGAGTGGTATATATATGTCATGCATAGCGAATTATGCGAGTATAAAGATACGTAAGGGAATTATAATCGCTATTTTTATACTCCGTAAGACCCAACACTGGACGGGTGGTGCTACTTCCGGCCTCCTCGCCTACACCGGATGTAGACCAGTGGCAGTCACACTGGAGGATTTATATATATAATATATATATTTATATATATATGTCAATTAGATCAACCTTGTGAGGTGAAGACTGCACATGTGGAACCTTAAACGCGGTTTACTTACTGATTATGTGGATACATTGAATCCTATTTATTTCTGATTACGTGAGCACATTGAATCACCAGTTAGCCGACACTGGCTTCGATTCCTGTACATTGGGTAGACAAACATGTCCCTTATGATGGTCTGGGAACTAGGAGAGTCGTGCATATTAAGCGATGTTCCACCGTAGAATCAAACCAAGTCACGTATCCTTGACTGACAGACTTTGAAAAGAAAACTCTGAAATCGAACAGCACATTGTACACGTGTCATCAACAACACACCAAGGGGATGTACCAACAAATCGCCGTCACGCTCTGCATTCAGGTCTGGGTCCCGCAGGCAGCCCAATGCACCAACGGAACTGCACCTGGGAACTGCACCTTACGGAACTGCACCTGATGGGAACTGCACCTTGCTCAGTGCCTCCAGCTGAAAGGTGCATTCAATCAGAAGCACCGTCAACAGGCGAAGTGACTGCTAGATAAAAGATTCACCCCAATATGTATGGAATGGGAAGTGGAACCCTGATTCCAGTATCAAATGGCTACATATATCGACACACAGTTGGTTAAACGAGAAAAAATGTAAAAAGACAAGATGGCGACCATAGAACACCGTCGATTTCACTTTTAAAGTCCATTAAACTATATGTTTTATTATATTGATCAAAACAAAAGTAGCAGGTAAATATTAAGATGTATATATGTAGAATATATTTTGCTTCTTAAATTAAGAATGTATCTGCTCATTTAATTTATCCAGCATGTAGATATATTTCATCAGTGTTACATGATGCAAATTGTGTATTTAACAATTATTATATACCTTACTCTATATACGATTTTTGAGTAAATAACCCTGAATTGAAAAATGGTTGGAAGACCAGTGCTTCGCCACTGACAAAAGACTTATCCAGCAGAATAAACATATTTACCACCAAAAAGAAAATACATTTTCCAAAAGTCAAGAAGGGGCATGCCCCGGCCTACCTTCTCCTTGCGGATCTTGAGTCGCTCGTCCTTGAGGCTCAGGGCACTTCCGCCGGACTGCTTGTACCCGCCTCCCATCCCCGGCTGAGCAGCCCGCCCGCCCCGCCGGTGCCGCGACTGCTGCACGATGGTGTTCTGCAGTATGACCTCCCGCAGATGCTCGATGGCGTCCACGAGGCGGTCGCCCGGCTCCATGTCCAGACGCACTTCCGGCAGCGTCGCGGAGCCGTCGGCCTGTGCGTCGTAGAAGTTCTCGAAGGAGGCATCGTGGCTGGCGTCGTCCTCGTCGTACACATCCTGAAGCACGGCATTGGGAGGATGAGACGTGCGGCTCGACTGCTCATTTACCAGCTGCACCCGGCTGTAGAGCATCGGTCAGCGTGGCGCGGGGACTGCTACTGGATGAGAGGGGCGGGGCCCCTAACCGCCGGAAACAGACACAATAGGGAGCAGAGGCTCGCCGGGAACCTCTTGGGAACGTCCACCAACTTGTAGCGGCGTCGCACTCTGTCGTCAGCCGCTCATTCACGGAGGGTCGCCTTCACGCCGCCTTCACGCAGCCTTCACGCCGCGAGCAGCTCACGGGGTGGTCAGTCGCATCGCGGGTCTCGCCGGTAGGGGTCCCGCCCGCCAGGCGTCGCCGACAGGGGCTGGTGCTTGCAGGCCCAGGCGGGACGTGGGCAGGTCATGGATGGAGGCTGGCTCCGGCCGCCCGCCCGCCCACGCGCGGTGTTCTCCGGGCGGGGTTAGCGGCGTGACGGGCGGGTTCGGCGCCCGGAAGTGCCCATTAGGCCCGCGCTGGGCGCGCTCCCACTGCAGGCTGAGGACTCACAATCTCCGGTCTCTGACCGCACGCACTTACCAAGCGTCAAGTGGGGCCGGCACGGGAAGCCTGCCCGCCGGGCCGCCCGCCGCCGCGTGCCGAGCCGCCGTCAGCCGCCTGGCGCCCAGTGAGCGGCCTGTGGGGAGCTATATATAAATAGATAAGTGGGCGCGTGACTAGGTCCGAAGTTGGGTGCTACACCAACGGCCGGGGACACAAGGGGGGGTGGAGGGTACAACCATAGCCGTGCCTGGTCTAGGCGTGACGGTGCGCGCGGGGTGTGCTCAGCGGGGCGTGTCGGGTCGCCGTTCTGCGCATGTTCTGCGCGCGGCGACCGCAGGCCGGGGCGCCGGGGGACGCGACCGTCGCGGCGCCGGAGCGGGGTTTGTCCCGGGACCGCCTACACTGGGTTTGTCCCGGGACCACCTACTCGAGGAAGGTCTCGGTGACAGCCGGCTCGTGTCACGTACAGGGAGCAGCTCAAAGAACAATACAACACAAACCGGGGCCAGCTAACTAACGTGACTAACGTGACTAACGTGACTAACGTGACTAACGTGACTAACGTGACTAACGTGACTAACGTGACTAACGTGACTAACGTGACTAACGTGACTAACGTCACTAGCGTGACTAACCTGATTAACGCGACTAACGCGACTAACGCGACTAACGCGACTAACGCGACTAGCGCGACTAACGCGAACCGACACCAAGTAATCCAAGCCGAATATGGAGGCAGAATCCGCGCTGACGTAATCCGGGTAAGGCCGGGGGTGCGGCCGATGGGAGGGGGCGGACGCGCCGAGTACAGAGACCCGCGTCGCGCACTGTGAACCTGGCTCTGCTCGCAGCACGCCGCCACATTACACCAGCACGATATTCAACAGCCGCCACTCACCCTGTAGCAGCAGACTGGGCGCCATGAGACAAACCCGGCTGCGCGCGCAGCTCCGAGCTGCTCAGCTGACACCAGTTGGAGTCGCCTGGCCTTTGACACAGTTACACAGATTAGACTAAGTGGGCAGGTATTCTCTGCCGCCTACCCCACGTGCTCAGGCCGGCCCCCGCCTCCTCTAGAATTAACCTGGTCATGTGACATGTGACCCGTGCACACGACCTCTCAGCACGCACCTCCGGGGTTTGGGTGTGGGTATGGTGACGTCACACAGTGGGTACAGGGGTGGGTGGATCCCAGCGTGGATCCCAGCTCCTGTGAGTAGTTGGTGTATTGTATTAATAGTATTCCGAGGGCGGACGTACAAACAACTGGAGCCGAGTACTGGTAGGTAGGCAGGGGCTGCATACACCACCACCTCACCTCCTCCAGGCCTGCTCCAGGGTCCGACCTCTTCCAGCTGTACACCAGGGGACACTCCTCCACCAGGGTCCCGCCGTACCACGGCCGACTCCGGGCGGGCGGCAGGCGGCCGGTCTGACCTCCAGTGGCTGCAGCCTGGCCCTCCTCCCGGTGGTGAACAGGTAGCGGGGGGATCCAGCACTGCCCGTAGTGGCCCGGACCTGCTCAGTGCGACCTGCTCGGATCCTGCTCCTCCAGTACGTGGTGCAGGTACACCCGCCCGACTCCTGCAGGGTCAGTGCGCCCGGAGCGGCCTGCCGGCGGTGGCGAGCCGGCTCCGGGGGCCGGGGCGGGGGTCGGGGGGCGGGGTACGGGGCGCGGTTGGCGGGGGTGGGGACGGGAGCCGGGTGGCTGGAGGCGGGGGCGGGGTGTCGCGCCGCGCCTCGGGGTGCTGGGTAGACACTGGATGGACGGCGGTGTGTATGTATAGAAGGGCAGGGGGGGTGTAGAGGGGTGTGTGGAGGGGCTGTGGAGGGGAGTGTGGAGGGGATGGAGGGGGTGGAGGGGAGTGTGGAGGGGAGTGTGGAGGGGGTGTGGAGGGGGTGTAGAGGGGGTGGAGGGGAGTGTGGAGGGGGTGTGGAGGGGTGTGGAGGGGGTGGGGAGGGGTGTAGAGTGGGGTGTGGAGGGTGGAGGGGTGTGGAGGGGCCTGGGCGTGAATGCGTGGGTGTGAAATGTGGGTGCAGAGGTGTGACTGCGGATGAGGTGACAATGTGTGTACGTGTAAATCTGTAGATGAATGTGTGTAAGGCGGGTGTGAAGCGAGCATTGATGAGTGAGTGTGGATGGGTGATGTGGGTGTGTGGGAGTGGGGTGTGGGGAATGTGGGGTGTGGGGGTTGACTGTGCGTGGGTGGTGGCTGTGTGGGGATACTAATGGAGAGTGAGTTGTGTGTGTTGGTATGTGGGGTGTGTGGCGGTGTGGGGGAATGTGGGGTGTGGGGATGTGGGGTGTGGGGGTTGACTGTGCGTGGGTGGTGGCTGTGTGGGGATACATGGGTAATATGGAGAGTGAGTTGTGTGTGTTGGTATGTGGGGTGTGTGGGGGTGTGGGGGAATGTGGGGTTTGGGGAATGTGGGGTGTGGGTTGGTGGTTGGGAGGAGTGGACTGTGCGATATATGGGTCATATAGATGGTGAGTTTTGGGTGTGGGTGTTTCGGGTGTGGGGGATGTGGAGTGTTGATATGTGAGGAGTTGATTGGGAGTTGGGGGGATATATGGGTCATATAGATGGTGAGTTTTGGGTGTGGGTGTTTCGGGTGTGGGGGATGTGGAGGTGTTGTATGGGGTTTGTGTGGTGTTGACTGGGTGTTGGGAGTTTGGGTGGAGTGAGTGTGGTTGATGATGTAATATAGATGGGAAGTCCGTGGTGTGAGGGACGGGATCGGAGTTAGGGTGGAGGATGTGTGGGTGGGGTATGGGTGCGGGTTGTGAGGGTGGACTGGGAGGTTGTGTGGGGGTTGTAGGTGTGTGGGTGAGTGGGTAGTGTGGGTGTGAGACTGGTGTGAGACTGTGGGGTGGGGGAGGGTGGGGGTGGTGGGTTGGCGAGTGTGGGTGTGGAGGTTAAAGGAGTGGGGGTGGGGGTTGGTGGCTGGGGGAGTGTGGGTGTGGAGGGTCGGGAATGTGGGGGTGAGTGGGGGAGTGGGGGTGGGGGTGTGGGGTGGGGGGGGGGGGGGGGGGGGGGGGGGGGGGGGGTGGGGGGGGGGGGGGGGGGGGGGGGGGGTTGGTGGGGGGGGGGTGTGGGGGGGGGGGGGGGGGGGGGGGGGGGGGGGGGGTGGGGGTTGGTGGTTGGGGGAGTGTGGGTGTGGAGGGTCGGGAATGTGGGGGTGAGTGGGGGAGTGGGGGTGGGGGTGCTGTACCTAGGCTGGGTTCGCTGGTCCCGGCAGGTTGCGGGGGGTGTGCAATGTGAGTAGGAGTGATGAGTGTGGATGGGTGATGTGGGTGTGTGGGAGTGGGGTGTGGGGATATGGGGGTGGGGGTTGACTGTCGGTGGGTGGTGGCCACACAAACATCTACCCCCCACACACACATACTCACACACACACCCACACACTCGCACACACAGTTACCCCACACACACGTACACACACACCCACACACACACGCACACACACCTACCCCCCCGACACACACTCACATACACCCACCCACACCCCACACACATACCCACAGCCACACACCCCCTCACACAGAGCTACCCCCACACACATACCCACACACACACACCCGCGCACACAGCTACCCCACAAACACCCACATACACCCACACACACACCAACACGCACACCCGCACACACCCACACTCACAGCTACCCCACACCCACACACCCACACAAGCCCGCACACACAGCCACCCCCCACACCCACCCACATACGCCCACACACCCACACACACACCCGCACACACCCACACACACAGCTACCCCCCACACACATACCCACACCACACACCCCGCACGCACACATCTACCCCCCACACATACCCACATACACCCAGACACACACCAACACGCACACCCGCACACACCCACACACACAGCTACCCCATACACATACCCACACCCACACACCCACACACACCGCACGCACACAGCTACCCCCACACACACCCACATACACACACCCACACCCACACCCACACGCACATACACACCCCCACACACAGCTACCCCACACACACATACCCACACACACAGCTACCCCCACACACACCCACATGCACACACCAACATGCACACCCCCACACACCCGCACAAACCCACACACACAGCTACTTCACACACTCCCCTCACCCACCCTCGTGCTCTAGCAAGTTCTGAGAACTGCCAACAATTGTCCACATCCTGTGTCACTCGAATCCCCGCTCTGGGCCGAACCCTCTGCTCTGTACCTTCTTCCTTCAATTCCCCAACCTTCAGTGGATGCACTATTAAACACTACTTAGATAAAGCTGCACAGTTCCATAAAAGCATGCCATTTTATAAACAACGCTGACCTAGTTGTTCTTTTACAAATCCACTTTAAATACTGCCACGGTTCTTAAGCATGTGTTCCTGAATGTCATCATCATCATCATCATCATCATCATCATCATCATCATCATGCTGTCGGTCGCGATGCAACAAAGACTGCTTTCATTACTTGACTGCCGCTCTCCATTTAGCTCTCTGCTGTGCGAGTTGCGTCCATGAGTCGGAGACGAGGGCGCCCTCTCTTTCTGTAACCAGAAGACAGTTGAGAATAGAGGATCTGCTTTGGTAGCCTGTCTGATGACATCCTCATGAGGTGTCCAGTCCACCGGAAATTCTATTTGATCAGAAGATCTTCCATAGAGGGCAGCCCCATCCGTTCGAGTATTTCCTTATTTGTCTCTTTGTCCTGAATGTAATGGTAATTTAATCCAATTTAAGTTGTCCTAGTTACTGCTAAAGACATGCTAGAATTAATTTAACCTCTATTCACTTCAACTATGTCCAAAGTTAGCCATTTATAGTTGAAGTTTGATGTGGTACTAACTTTGTTTTGTTGTTGTTTTCGCTTAAAGGTGTATACAGTCAAACCTCTCTAACCGACCACCTCCACACATCGACCACTCCCCTATATCGATCGCTTTACCATTGTAACCATATTCTAACTCCCTAAACCAAGCACCTCCCTAGATGGACCACTTAAATCGGTCCCTATGTCGGTCGATTTAGAGAGGTTTTACTGTATTTCAAACTAAGGTAAGGTAGATTATAAAGATCAAGCTACGATATGTTTTTTTTAATGGCAGACATTCCAGCCTGAGTATGAGGCTTTAGCGACAAAGAGGTTGAAGTGGTTGAAGTGGTTGAAGAGGTTGAAGTGGTTGAAGTGGTTGAAGTGGCTGAAGTGGTTGAAGTGGTTGAAGTGGTTGAAGTGGTTGAGGAGGTTGAAGTGGTTGAAGTGGTTGAAGTGGTTGAAGTGGTTGAAGTGGTTGAAGTGGTTGAAGTGGTTGAAGTGGTTGAAGTGGTTGAAGTGGTTGAAGTGGTTGAAGTGGTTGAAGTGGTTGAAGTGGTTGAAGTGGTTGAAGTGGTTGAAGTGGTTGAAGTGGTTGAAGTGGTTGAAGTGGTTGAAGTGGTTGAAGTGGTTGAAGTGGTTGAAGTGGTTGGAGAGGTTGAAGTGGTTGAAGTGGTTGAAGTGGTTGAAGTGGTTGAACTGGTTGAAGTGGTTGAAGTGGTTGAACTGGTTGAAGTGGTTGAAGTGGTTGAAGTGGTTGAAGTGGTTGAAGTGGTTGAAGTGGTTGAAGTGGTTGCAGTGGTTGAAGTGATTGAATTTGTTGAATTTGTTGAATTTGTTGAATTTGTTGAATTTGTTGAATTTGTTGAAGTGGTTGAATTTGTTGAATTTGTTGAAGTGGTTGAAGTGGTTGAAGTGGTTGAAGTGGTTGAAGTGGTTGAAGTGGTTGAAGTGGTTGAAGTGGTTGAAGTGGTTGAAGTGGTTGCGTTGGTTGAAGTGGTTGAAGTGGTTGAAGTGGTTGAAGTGGTTGAAGTGGTTGAAGTGGTTGAAGTGGTTGAAGTGGTTGAAGTGGTTGAAGTGGTTGAAGTGGTTGAAGTGGTTGAAGTGGTTGAAGTGGTTGAAGTGGTTGAAGTGGTTGAAGTGGTTGAAGTGGTTGCAGTGGTTGCAGTGGTTGAAGTGGTTGAAGTGGTTGAAGTGGTTGAAGTGGTTGAAGTGGTTGAAGTGGTTGAAGTGGTTGAAGAGGTTGAAGAGGTTGAAGTGGTTGAAGTGGTTGAAGTGGTTGAAGTGGTTGAAGTGGTTGAAGTGGTTGAAGTGGTTGAAGTGGTTGAAGTGGTTGCAGAGGTTGAAGAGGTTGAAGTGGTTGAAGTGGTTGAAGTGGTTGAACTGGTTGAAGTGGTTGAAGTGGTTGAAGTGTTTGAAGTGGTTGAAGTGGTTGCAGTGGTTGAAGTGGTTGAATTTGTTGAATTTGTTGAATTTGTTGAATTTGTTGAATTTGTTGAAGTGGTTGAAGTGGTTGAATTTGTTGAATTTGTTGAATTTGTTGAAGTGGTTGAAGGGGTTGAAGTGGTTGAAGTGGTTGAAGTGGTTGAAGTGGTTGCAGTGGTTGAAGTGGTTGAAGTGGTTGAAGTGGTTGACGTGGTTGAAGTGGTTGAAGTGGTTAACGTGGTTGAAGAGGTTGAAGTGGTTGAAGTGGTTGAAGTGGTTGAAGTGGTTGACGTGGTTGAAGTGGTTGAAGTGGTTGAAGTGGTTGAAGTGGTTGAAGTGGTTGAAGTGGTTGAAGTGGTTGAAGTGGTTGAAGTGGTTGAAGTGGTTGAAGTGGTTGAAGTGGTTGAATAGTTTGAAGTGGTTGAAGTGGTTAAAGTGGTTGAAGTGGCCTAGGTAGAAGTGAGTCGCTACCCCATCTGTCGGTGACAGCCCTTCCCTGACCTCCTTGGTTATTGTGTTCTCCTTTCTTCGTTGAAAGAAGGTTCGGCTTGCCCTTGTGTAAATCTAATCATCCTGCCTGTACGACAGGTCTCAGCTTGTGACTGTTTGGGAATGATTATTGTGACCTAAATCAGCCGGGATGACAGGACAATAAGGACTTCTGGGTGCACTCCTGTACACTCTACCACAGTCACCTCCCACCCTGCTGGTCCCTGAGGGCCTTACAAGTCTCCACTGGTGTCCTACAGGTACAATATTACCTGCCTCGCCAGGTGCCTTCGTGTCCGAGGTTATTAAGTAAATTAACATACGATGGGAAGAGATGAGTTGTATCTACATGATATCACAAGAGGATGCATGTTTCATAATTAGGGAACCACATGTCATATGTCACATGTCACATGTCATATACCACATTCACATGTCACATATCACATGTCATATGCCGCATGTCATGTCATATACCACATGACATATGTCATATATCATATATCGCATTCACATGTCAAATATCACATGTCAAGTGTCATATGCCACATGTCATATATCATATACCACATTCACATGTCACATATCACATGTCAAGTGACATATGACACATGTCATATATCATATACCACATTCACATGTCACATGTCAAGTGACATATGCCACATGGCATATGTCATATACCACATTCACATGTCACATATCACATGTCAAGTGTCATATGTCACATGTCATATATCATATACCACATGTCACATACCAAATGTTACATGTCATATGTCACGTGCCACATGTCATGTATCACATGTCACATATCACATGTCACATATCACATGTCATATACCACATGTCATATGCCACACGGCACATGCTAAATGTCACATGTATGTTGATGTCCTATATTTTCAACCCAACTAACAAACTATTGCTCCTGGGTGTTGCTTATTGGGGGCGTGTACTCTTTTCCTTTTTTCTTTTCTCGTCTACCTGCCCGTGTCTGTGTCTCTGTGTGTCTCTGTCTGCCTGCCCCTGTATGTGTCTCTGTGTGTCTCTGTCTAGCTGCCGCTGTCTCTGTGTGTCTCTGTCTACCTTCCCGTGTATGTGTCTCTGTGTGTCTCTGTCGAGCTACCCTATATGTGTCTCTGTGTATCTCTGTCTAGCTACCCATGTATGTGTCTATGTATGTCTGTCTACCTGCCCCTGTATGTGTCTATGTGTGTATCTGTCTAGCTGCCCCTGTACGTATCTCTGTGTGTCTCTGTCTAGATACCTCTGTATGTCTCTCTATGTGTCTCTGTCTACCTGCCCCTGTATCTGTGTGTCTCTGTCTAGCTACCCCTGTATGTGTTTCTGTGTGTCTCTGTCTACCTGGTGCTGTATGTGTTTCTCTGTGTCTCTGTCTACCTGCCCATGTATTTGTCTCTGTGTGTCTCTGTCTACCTGGCCCTATATGTGTCTATGTGTGTCTCTGTTTAGCTGCCCCTGTATATGTCTCCGTGTGTCTCTGTCTAGCTACCCTTGTATGTGTCTCTGTGTGTATGTGTCTACCTGCCCCTGTATGTTTCTCTGTGTGTCTCTGTCTACCTGCCCCTGTATGTGTCTATGTGTGTCTGTGTCTACCTGACCCTGTATGTGTCTCTGTGTGTCTCTGTCTACCTGCCCCTGTATCTGTGTGTCTCTGTCTAGCTACCCCTGTATGTGTCTCTGTGTGTATCTGTCTACCTGGCCCTATATGTGTCTATGTGTGTCTCTGTTTAGCTGCCCCTGTATTATATATGTCTCCGTGTGTCTCTTTCTAGCTACCCCTGTATGTGTATCTGTGTGTATGTGTCTACCTGCCCCTGTATGTGTCTCTGTGTGTCTCTGTCTACCTGCCCCTGTATGTGTCTATGTGTGTCTGTGTCTACCTGACCCTGTATGTGTCTATGTGTGTCTCTGTCTACCTGCCCTGTATTTGTCTCTGTGTGTCTCTGTCTACCTGCCCCTGTATGTGTCTCTGTGTGTCTGTGTCTAGCTACACATGTACCGAATACAACATCTAATTGTTGTGTTCCAATTACATGAATTGTTTGAGGCCGGGTTCTGCTCGGTTCTCTCACGAACTGTTGGGTGTGGGACTTGTGATGCAATTAGCGTTTTGTGAACACCGAGGTGGGAGTCTGCAAGCTTGTGTTTACAGGGCAGCCTGCGGTGTACTGGAGGCGAGACGGGCGGCTCTACACTCACTCAGGTAACTCGCGCTCACTAACAACCACCCGCCGGGGACTGCCAAGGAGCAACAGAACCTGGCTGTGATTGGTCGAGAGGATGCTTCACCCGGTGTCACGGTTTAGATTCTCAGTGGGTTTAGAGTTTATGCTCGGGGTTATGCGCATGCGCGTATTTGATTAACCCAACCCGGGTGACTAGGGTCACCCGAATTGCTAGAAATTCAAATAGAACACCGCGAGTGGAGTTGACAAAAACACGTGCCGTGTGCAAAAAGTTTAACCCACCTCTTGGCTGGGGTTGGCTAGGAGCGATGGCATCACATTTGTGCGTCAAAAAGTCACTACGTTCACTCCAGTTCATTAATCGAATACGCTGAAATGCCGTTCGATTTTGATGCATGCACAGAACCCCGAGCGTAGACTCTAAACCCACTGAGAATTTAAATCACGACACTGGTACTCTGATAGGCCAAGACGGAGCGACACCTTATCTAAATAGATCAGTATGTATCCGCCTTTCGAGCATTTGATCTGTATTTTGGCTTCCCGTTATTAACTGAGAACAGGACTTTAGGGTCAACTTTAAAGGAGTGAGGTAAAAATGGCTTCCAAAGTCTCCAAGGAAACACTGCCAATAGCAATATCGATTCTGGATTGCATATCTGTAAAACTATATCACACAGGTATATAACTGATTGATTGATTGATTGTTAACTGGGCTGCATTCAGGGTCCATCTCGGAGGCACCACAGCGACGTCTCGGCGATGCTTTTTGGCTTATTTCTGTTCAGAGTGCGTCTCGGCGATGTCTCGGAGACGCCTCTCTTTCCAGACTGGAGGTGAAAAACGCCTCGAAAATGGCCGCCGTATTCACTGGTTTCAGCCAATCACAGCACAGCTTTACCATTGCAAATGGCCGCCGCCTATGGAGGTGGCCATTTTCGAGACAACAAACTGCCTTTGCCGTTCAGACTAGCCTGACGTCAAGCCCGTCGCCTAGGCGCCTCCGAGACAGAACCTGAACGCAGCCCTGGATGACATGGCTGTATAACTAGATCACATAGCTGTATGGCTAGAGAATGTTTGTATATAAATATATGCATATGTTTGTGTATTTGTTTGTGTATAAATATAAAGATTGTGCATAACTATATAACATAGCTGTATAACTAGAATATATTGTTGTACAACTAGATCAGAAATATGATAACAAGATCACATAATTGTATAATTAGATCATATTATAATCATATAACCGGATCATATTATAGCTGTGTAATTAGATCATATTACAATTGTATAATTAGATCAAGCATAGCTGTATAATTAGATCATGTTATAATTGTATATATACATTATATTGTGGCTGTATAACTAGATTAAATTTGTAATGTATAATTAGACCTTGTGATGTAGTTGTGTCATTAGATCATATCAGAAATGTATAACTAGATCATATAATAGCTGTATTACTAGACCATGTTGTGGCTGTATAATTATGAGACAATAGCTGCATAACTAGGATGTATTACGTATCTATGTCATAGTAGTTGTATAACTATATCATATTAGATCATATTATAGCTGTATAATTATATCACAATATAGCTATATGACTAGAAATCTGATAGCAGTATAATTAGATCATATTAGTGCTGTATAACTATATCATATTACGGCTGTATAACTAAATCATATAATGGCCGTACAATTAGATAATATTACAGCTGTATAACTAGATCATATTACAGTTGCATAATTATATCATATCACAACTGTATAACTAGATCATACCATGGCAGTATAACTAAATCCTATTATGACAGTACAATTACATCATATTACAGCTGTATAATTAAATCATATTACAGTTGTATAAATTGGGCTACGACGTAGGAGAATAAAAACCAAGACGAGAAGTGGTGGAAGCCTAGTTTATTTGCTGAGGCCCATCTGGCTGAGCAATAACCGCCCTACCACAGAAAAGTTTAAACTGGCGCCGATGTGCGCCTAACAAGCGCTGACTGGCATCTGGCGAACTGGTGGTGGTGCCAGGATAGCACAGCAGGAACCGGCCCGCAGCAAATATGACAATAAATACAGTACGATATTAATAAAGAGGCAGCATTAACTGCCAGGATCCTGAAGGATATAGGATAGAGCTCCGCCCCTTTATACTCATAGTAATAAATTATATATCACATAACTATATCATATCACAACTGTATAATTATATCATATCACGGCTGTATAACTAAATCATATTATGGCAGTAAAATTAGATCATATTACAGCTGTGTAACTATATTACAGTTGTATAACTATATCACATTATGGCTGTATAACTAGACCATATCACGGCTCTGTCACAGTGACCGTCCGTGCCAGACCCGCCGCCCGCCCCTGGGTGCTCGGGTGTCGCCTGGAGACGGGCCGCGTCCTCCAGTAGGTGGGGCCAGGAGGCAAGAATAAACCGCGCGGTGGGGACATATACACACACCCTGGACCACCACGGCGCCCCCTAGCGCCCACCACCAACTGCAGTGTGTGCTACCAGTGTATGCTCCACGTGTACCGTGCCGTGCCGTGCCGTGCCATGCCGTGGCGTGCCGTGCCGTGTGGCTCAGAAAGGAGCTTTAATGTGAGCTTGTACAGAGTCAGCCAGCAGTGTGTGCACCAGGGGCCGTATGCATGAAGAATTATTTATCGGCTCCAGTGTTAAGGGCAGGGTCCGGGTTAGCTAACGCCGGCGTTGGAAATTCGGTCACGGGGTATGTATGGAGCCAAAGCGCAGAGGCGTTAGCTAACCTAATAGTTATTTATAGATTTGGGAAATCCCTGTGTGCCTGGAGCCACCGCCGCCGCCGCATCGGCGGCAATATATTAGGCCCAAATCTATTGAATGTGATCATATTTAACAGAATTACATACTCAAATCGTGAAATTTCATTAAATTAACCCTAAATTCAAACTGATATTAATGCCTCTGGTACAACGGCGGTGATATTAATATTGTACACAAAACGTACACAAAACAAATCGCCGCAGACAGTATGGATAGCAACATCGATGTGGCGGCGGCGGCGATTTGTTTAGTTTACATTCGTCGATTCGACAATATTAATATTGCTGCCGATGTAGCGGAGGCGTTAATATCGGGTCGAATTTAGGGTTAATTTAATGAAATTTCATGATTTGAGTATGTAATTCTGTTAAATATGATCGCATTCAATAGATTTGCACCTAATCGGTCCCTAACCTCGACGGTAAACTTGATATGGGTTGGGGTTAGCTTAGACGACGTTAAACTCACGGAGTTTCCCTAACACTCCCCCATGCATACCGACTTTTCCCCGCTAACCCGGAGATCGCCTCAAACCACAGGTTTGGAGCGCTAACATCGCCCCATGCATACAGGCCCAGGCCTACGGTCACTGCTATATCTGCAGCTAAGGAGTCATTAAAGGGAGGCTGGTGTGATGGCCTGTCGTTAAAGTTGCGTGGTCCGATGAAATATAATTTTGTCAAAATTAAAACAAACTACTTACATTTGATCCTATATATCCAACTTAGATACTGGTGTATTAGCTAATGATTTGGGACAGCATATACAGAATAACCCGTGAATTTTATAACCTCACCCCTTTGGACACTCACTTTGAAACACCCATTATGCAGGGAGGCCATTAACCAATTAAGCCAATCTTGTGATATCATTAGCCTCCCCTGGCCAAGTAGGCCTACTATTACTACTATGCAGGGCCATAGAGGGGAAGGGCAAATTATACCTACAGCCCTGTCAGGTTGCAGGATTAGTAGGTCATCTCACATCACATGGTGACCGCGAAATGACCATCTGGGTCATAGCCACAGGACTGTTGGCTAGCTTGTCAAAATTATTTTGGGTTCTTTCAGCTCAAATTGCTTCAAAACTAGTCATTTTTCATTAGAATTACTCTGGACTAATGATTAGTAGCTCATAACGAAAAATTTGATATATTTATCTAAAAGATAAGACACAAATTCAAACGCCATCGGACCATGCAACTTTAACCCCCATGTATGCTGGTTAGATGATTGCCAGGCACCAGCGTGTTGGCCAGCCAATAACACTATGCAGCACTTCAAAGCCGCACAGTCTGTTGGAAGAATCAACTTCTTTTTAAACCAAATCACTTATCTTCTAAGCATCTAAGTTAGATATTAGTGCATTTATTAAGCACATGTTGCTGTGTGAAGTGAAAACTAAGTCGGTTTAATCAAGCATCTTACTGATAAAGGTATTGTCATGGGGGTGATGAAAACGGGAAACATTGCGCCTAGAGTGGGACTCGAACCCACATCTCTTTGCATTCCGGGCCAGTGTGCTAACCATTACACCACCTAGGCTCCCTGATATCAACATGCTACCCATGCCTACCTGTCTATGTGGCTCCTTGCCTGAGAGGTCAGTGCAGACCACTACACTCGTCCCCCTGGAATTGTAAATCTTTAAATGCTTACAATTACATACATACAGGCAATGCACTTACACATACACAGGGTAGGTTCTACAACTATACAGCGTGTAGCTTGTATAGGATCATGGTCACGGCAACCAGTGTCGTGGGGGTGATGAAAACGGGAAACATTGCGCCTAGAGTGGGACTCGAACCCACATCTCTTTGCATTCCTGGCCAGTGTGCTAACCATTACACCACCTAGGCTCCCTGATATCAACATGCTACCCATGCCTACCTGTCTATGTGGCTGCTTGCCTGAGAGGTCAGTGCAGACCACTACAGTCTGGTGTCAGATTTGATCTGCTTGTTTGTACTTTAAATATCTCCAAAGTTAGCCATTTGAGATTAAAGCTACTTCCAAGTAATCTGCTAATGTAAAGTACATTATAAGGATCAACCGAATCAATCAATCAATAGTTCCATCCTCTAGTCGAGGGTTGGATGCAATGGTTCTCCACTTGTCCCGATGTTGTGCTGTTCTGATAGACTGTGAATAATTCAAGCCTGTCCACTGTGAAATATTTGTAAACCATGATGTTCTTGGTCTCCCTCTCCCTCTGCTGCCATTTACCTTCCCTTCCAACAATGTACGGTATATTGAACTCTGACGAATGATGTGGCCAAAATAAATAAGTTTCTTTGTCTGTATAGTGGCAAACAAGCTTTTCTTATTTTTAATTTTTCTGAGAACTTCTTTGTTGGTGATCTTCTTTGTCCATGATACATCATCCTTCGATAAGTCCACATCTCAAATGCTGCTAAACGTTTGTACATTTTCTTAGAGATTGTCCATGTCTCTGCCCCATACATTAGAGTAGACCACACATAACACTGAAGAATACGCTTCCTTGTTTGTATTAATATCTTACTTGATGTTAACACTCTATACATTTTGGAGAATGTTGTTCGGGCTATTGTTATCCTTCTTTTAATTTCTTCCTCACATCTCCCATCATTTGTAATCTTTTGTCCGAGATATATGAATTCGGATACTTGTTCTATGTTTGTGCCATCTATGGTTATATTGACATTTGGTTTATCTGTCTTTTTACTTATAACCATTGTTATTCAACCGAATATGATCTAAAATAACAGCAAAAACTCAAAACTTTCAATTCAAATGTTTGTTCTAAAATAACATTTGAACCGTTGGTATTGGCGGGTGGGTGGGGGGGGGGTTACATTCTAGCAACTTCTACGATTGTATCAAATTGGCATTTGGTCTGCCTTCCCGACTAGGGGCGCTGCCTGCTGTAATATATGCATAAAAGACATCCAGGCATGTGTGGAAAACAAAGCAATATGTAAATGAGATGACGTCAGAGTTGAAAGGGTGCCGGCAGTCTAGGGCCCTGGACATTAATAAACCATTCAGTATCCAGAAGTCAAAGTGTTCAGATGTCGTACTTTCACATGGTGTCAGATGAGGACGATGCCGCCTGCTAACACACTGCTGGGCCTCAGGCTGCCAGGGCAGCTCATCCTCTGCAACACGGCCACAGGATTCATAACAGGGACAGAACGAGTGCAATGCTGTATCTTTCTTCATGTGGTGGGCGAAGAAGCTCAAAAGGTTTTCACCATCATGTCCATCACGCTCGCTGAGCAAGACAAGATCGGACCGCTCACAGAGGCGTTTCAAACATATTGTACCGGTAAATGTAATTTGATAATAACACGCTACCATTTCAATTCTCATAATCAAGCCACAGAAAACATGTCCACCTATATCACGGCCCTTAGAGACAGGGTTAAAGACTGAGTATGGGCCGATGGAAGAATCGCTTTTGCGTGATCGGTTGGTGGCTGGTGTCAAGAACATTAATTTGAGAAACAAAATGCTTCAGACAGCCGATCTTACTCTGGAAAAATGCATAAACATGTGCGTGCTCAGTGAGTTCAGTTCCGATCAGATGGAGGACAAGAAATCGGACGTAGAAGTTAAGGAAATTGATTTTCTGAATGGATATACAACTGCGCGTACCGGTGCACTGGTGGTTCATCCACCTGGGCCACCATCTTGGAAGTCACCATCTTGGAAACCTGTCAGCAGCACCGGTGCAGGCGAATTCAAGGTTCAATATCAGACCTGTGGATACAAACACCGCCGGGGAGTCTGTTTGGCCAAGGGCAAGACGTGCGTTGCCTGCAAGAAGGTTGGGCACTTCGGAAAAGTTTGCCAGAGCAAACTTGGCAGAGTCAATGAGTTGACCGTGGAAGAACCTGACCCTCACAATGCAGAACAAGACCCAGATCCGGCGGTAGTCAATGTGTTGACAATGGATCTGTTTGTCGGTGCCATCGACCACAGCACCAAACAGGATGCCAAACTCTGGTATGCGACCGTCCGAGTGAACGGTCATCCAGTCAAGTTCAAGGTTGACACAGGATTGGAGGCAAATGTTCTTCTGAGGAACATTTTCGACAGAGTCGCGCCGGGGCGGCTGGCAAACACCCGCTGTTTGCTCTGACTTTTTCAGGGCATCGGATCACTCTTGGGTAAACAGGCTTGATTTAAGATAAGAATTGTGTATTTTAATAGATAGTGTGAGAGGGGCACTTCTTGAAATGTACAGAGTCTTTGGAGCTCTGCTTACATACCCCCTCCCCCCCCCCAAGTGTTATTTACGGATCACTGCACACCAGACACAACAGGGTACTGTAGCCAGACATAACCATGCCTTGGTTACAAGGATCATTGGTTGATATGAGAATGCCTGTTGGTGATTGGAGGTTTCTGATCAGGTGTGAGCCACCATCTTGATTCTTGAAAACTATAAATATAATAAAGACTGGAGTCTAGCTCTCCTACTTTCACTCTATATCTGCTTTCCTTCCTTGCCTGTAGTGATTTCCTCTTAGCC
The DNA here is from genome assembly GCA_030323885.1 of Branchipolynoe longqiensis. Lineage (NCBI taxonomy): Eukaryota > Metazoa > Annelida > Polychaeta > Phyllodocida > Polynoidae > Branchipolynoe > Branchipolynoe longqiensis. Next base: position 369,731 of record CM059203.1, read on the forward strand.
TACCTACACAACTAAGACTGCCAGCCGAGGACTTTACACATGGTTGGATATGTGCACAAGTTCATACCAAATATTTCCAAGATCGCCAAACCACTGCGCACGCTTCTTGCTAAGGTTGTGGCACTGGCAAAGCAAACAACAAGTTGTGTATGACAAACTCAAAAAAAAATTGAGAACTACTCCTGTATTGGCATATTATGATGTTGAGAAACTGATTGTCATTCAGGTAGACACTTGTTAGTCAGGTCTAGGTGCTGTGTTAATGCAGGAAAACAAACCAATCGCACTCGTATCTCATTCGCTCGACTATGCCACTATCGAAAAAGAAATGCTCGCAATATGTTTCGGCTGTCAGAGGTTTCATGACTATATCTTCGGCAAAGAAGTTCAAATTCAAATTGACTACAAACTGTTGGTGGCGATAATGCAAAAGCCGATACATAAACTGTCAGCACGGATGCAAAGAATGCGAATGCGATTACAGAATTACAACATACATTTGTATCATGTTAAGGGTTCTCTAATGTTCTTGGCAGACACATTGTCCAGAGCACACCGTGCCAATGTAGGTCACACTGACCTATTTGACGACACACTCAACATAGCTGCAGTGAACATGCAATCATCCAGTCTGTTAAGTGAAATTGTCAAAGAGTATGAAAATGATGTTTCCATATCCATGTTAATAACACATATCGAGAACGGTTGGGACACTACATGCATACAGACACCGCCATGTCTACAGCAATGTATTCCACACAAAGACAAACTAACTGTAGAGCACAACTTAGTGATGAAAGGCAATCGGGTTGTGGTACCTCCAAAGCTCAATGGTAAAATGATTGAAGCGTTGCACGAGACACACTTGGGTATCACTAAGTCCAATCAGTTAGCACGTGACTGCATGTTCTGGCCTAACATCAATAAACAAATTGAGGAAAAAGTCAGTCGGTGTGACACATGCCAAAATAACCGAAAGAATTTGCATAATGAGCCATTGATAAACCACCCAATAGCATGTCAACCTTACGAAAAAATAGGGGTGGATTTATTTGAAATAAATCACAATAATTACTTAATAACCGTAGATTACTACACTAAATATCCTGAGGTAACTTTGTTGAAGGATACGGCGTCTGCCATGGTTATCTAGGCCATGAAGGATAACTTCGCTAGGCATGGTATTCCGAGTCAGGTGATTTCGGACAATGGTCTGCAGTTTAAGAGCCACGAGTACAAAGAATTTGCACAACACTATGGGTTTACGGCCACATATTCGAATCTACAGTACCCCCAAAGCAACGGCCAAATCGAAAGATTTCTGCAAACAATCAAAAATATGTTAAAAAAATGCTTAGACACGAAAACAGATTTTCAGCTAGCGTTGCTTAAGTACAGGAACACTCCCTTTCCCATACTGAATGCATCTTCGGCTCAGTTGGTCATGAGCAGAAGGGGAGGTTGCCGATGCCGGAAGATAATGTAATCCCCGAAACACAAAATCCAAAAAGGGAACAAACGGCGAAGCACCAACAAAGTCAGAAAAGTTTCCATGACAAAAAATGTGGCAAAGCACACAAACCACTGAAAACTGGCGATAGCGTCAAGTACAAAAACCATGCAGGTGAATGGAAGAAAGGGGTGATTTTGGGTCATACAGGAATTTCGGGAAGGGAGTATCAAATTTTAAATGAGTCAGGCGACATGTTGTATAGGAACAGGGTTCAAGTTATAAGGGCTCCAGAAGTGGTACAGCCCGAGCCAGTCGGGCAGGCACAAAGTGTGCCGACAGCGCAGTCAAATGTAAACAACGCAGCTAACCTAACTAGGTCAGATCGGGTAATTAGGCCGCCAGACAGGCTAGACCTAAAAGTTAGTCAGTTGCAAACTGTAATCACACGTGAACACATGTGCATGTTAGTTTAAGTATTGTTTGCTTTCAGAGTCGTTATATTTATATTGTATGTCAAACTGAACACTCTAGCATATAGAAGGCTAAGCAGCCGGATATTTTTCAAAGGACATAAGTGACTGGGTACAGTTGAAAATTGGCTAACCTGTGGTTGAAAGCTAAGTACCTATGATATTACCTTTTATTACTGTATTATTGTATTTTAACATGTAAACTTGGTGTGACGTTGACAATTTTTGAGATATTGCATATCTCACAAATACTTTTGAAGGGGGGATGTTATATATGCATAAAAGGCATCCAGGCACATGTGGAGAACAAAGGAATATGTAAATGAGATGAAGTCAGAGTTGAAAGGGTGCCGGTGGTCTAGGGCCCTGGACTTGAATAAACCATTCAGTATCCAGAAGTCAAAGTGTTCAGACGTTGTATTTCACACCTGCCAGTGTCCCTCATAAGGAGGCGTGTGTCGCTGCACGTCTCATGAGGCATTGTATCACGGTGCCACCTCACAGTGCACCACATCCTCGTGTTGGCTTGTTGGCTTGTTGGCTTGTTGGCTTGTTGCCTTGTTGCCTTGTCATGTTGGCTTGTGAATTGTAACATTGACTTGACTGATTCCAGCGTTGCTTTACAAGGCGCCTCCTGGTGTTGCCTTGTGACAGAGCCTGGATTTATTTTCCTTTGTTGTAGTGTCATGGCCTTGTCGCCTTGCTCTGTGGCATTGGCACATAGTGCTGCCTTGCAGCTTGCTACCTGATGTTGCTTTGTGACATTGGCAGATAGTGCTACCTTGCAGCTTGCTACCTGATATTGCTCTGTGACATTGGCATATAGTGCTGCCATGCAGCCGACTATCTGATATTGCTCTGTGAGATTGGCATATAGTTCTAGGCCTCTGGTTGGCCTCGCTGTTGCCAATAGCCATTTGTGGTCGCGTTGGGATCTAGGTAGTGGTGCAGCAGGCGTGTTACTAAAGCAGGTGGGGCAGGACCGTGGCCTGTTTGGGGTGTGGGGCTTGCTACCTGATATTGCTCTGTGATATTGACATATAGGGATGCCTTGCAGCTTGCTACCCGATGTTGCTTTGTGACATTGGCATATAGTGCTACCTTGCAGCTTGCTACCTGATATTGCTCTGTGTCATTGGCATATAGCGCTGCCATGCAGCCTACTATCTGATATTGCTCTGGGAGATTGGCATATAGTTCTAGGCGTCTGGTTGGCCTCACTGTTGCCAAGAGCCATTTGTGGTCGCGTTGGGATCTAGGTAGTGGTGCAGCAGGCGTGTTACTAAAGCAGGTGGGGCAGGACCGTGGCCTGTTTGGGGCGGGTCCCACCCACCACAAACAGAAACGGTGGCAAGGTGACCACATTAAGGACTCGACTACACAACGAGAGGCACCGCAGTGTTAACACCCTGTCCAGTTGCGGCAGCAGGACAGGGATGGGCAGGCAGTGGTGGACAGGGTAGACCGGAACGGAGGGGCAGACAATGGTTGGGGCAGTCTACTAGGGGCTGGCAGGGAGTGGCGTACAGGGAGGGGCAGGGTCAGGCAGGGAGTGGTGGACAGGAACGCAGGGCCAGACAGGGGCAGGGACAGGCAGGGAGTGGTGGACAGGGAGGGGCAGGCAGGGAGTGGTGGACAGGGAGGGGCAGGCAGGGAGTGGTGAACAGGGAGGGCAGGCAGGGCGTGGTGGACAGGGAGGGATGGGTAGGGAGTGCTGGACCGGGAGGGCAGGCAGGGAGTGGTGGACAGGGAGGGGTCAGCATGCAGGAAGTGGTGGACACGGAGGGGCTGGCAGGAAGTGGTGGACAGGGAGGGGCAGGCAGGCAGGGAGTGGTGGACAAGGACGGGCAGGCAGGCAGGGAGTGGTGGGCAGGGAAGGGCAGGCAGGGAGTGGTGAACATGCAAGTGCAGGCAGGGAGTGGTGAACAGGCAGGGCGGTCAGGGAGTGGTGGACCGGGAGGGCAGGCAGGGAGTGGTGGACAGGGAGGGGTCAGCATGCAGGAAGTGGTGGACACGGAGGGGCTGGCAGGAAGTGGTGGACAGGGAGGGGCAGGCAGGCAGGGAGTGGTGGACAAGGACGGGCAGGCAGGCAGGCAGGGAGTGGTGGGCACGGAGGGGCAGGCAGGGAGTGGTGAACATGCAAGTGCAGGCAGGGAGTGGTGAACAGGCAGGGCGGTCAGGGAGTGGTGGACAGGGAGGGGCAGGCAGGGAGTGGTGGACAGGGAGGGGCAGGCAGGCAGGGAGTGGTGGACAGCGAGGGGCAGGCAGTTAGTGGTGGATAGGCAGGGTCAGGCAGGCAGGGAGTGGAGAACAGTGAGGGGCAGGCAGTTAGTGGTGGACAGGGAGGGGCAGACAGGAAGTGGTGAACAGGTAGGGGCAGGCAGTTAGTGGTGGACAGGGAGGGGCATGCAGAGAGTGGTGGACAGGGATGGGCAGGCAGGGAGTGGTGGACAGGGAGGGGCAGGCAGGAAGGGGGTGGTGGACAGGGAGGGGCTGGCAGGGCATATAGGTGGAGGGGGAGGCAGTTAGTGACTGGGAGGGGCAGGCAGCGGAGTGGACTGGTGGACAGGGAGGGGCAGGCAGGCAGGGAGTGGTGGTCCAAGGGAAGGGCAGGCGCAGGGAGTGGTGGACAGGGAGGGGCAGGCAGGCAGGGAGTGGTGGACAGGGACGGGCAGGCAGGCATGGAGTGGTGGACAGGGAGGGGCAGGCAGGCAGGGAGTGGTGAACAGGCTGGTGCAGGCAGGGAGTGGTGAAAAGGCAGGGGCAGTCAGGGACTGGTGGACAGGGAGGGACAGGCAGGGAGTGGTGGACAGGGAAGGGCAGGCAGGGAGTGGTGGACAGGGAGGGGCAGGCAAGGAGTGGAGGACAGGGAGGGGCAGGTAGAGAGTGGTGGACAGGGAGGGGCAGGCAGGCAGGGAGTGGTGGACAGGGACGGGCAGGCAGGCATGGAGTGGTGGACAGGGAGGGGCAGGCAGGGAGTGGTGGACAGGGAGGGGCAGGCAGGGAGTGGTGGACAGGGAGGGGCAGGCAGGCAGGGCTAACAAAAGAGAGGCAGACATGGGGAGGCAAAGAGGGAGGTCCAGCAAGAGGGGCAGGGCAGGGTGGGTCGTATTGGTGTTGGCCGCCAGGTGTTGGCCGCCAGGTGGCAGCATCTTCATTGGGTTAGAAAACACTGCAATACGCAACCACCTGCACCCAATCACATCTCAGGCTGCCATCACACGCACCACGCACATACCACACCCACATAGCCACACCGCACCCTTATCCACTCACCCACAACCACACCCCCACCAGCCCCCCGCCCATACTCACGCACAACCATACCCCACCCACATCCCCGTGTACAAAAATAACAGCCACACCCATACCCACATCTATACCCACACAGATACACACTCACACCCATACCCACACACCAGAACCCACCCCCACAAGAACTCGCATACTCATGCACACGCACACCCACACCTATACCCACATCTACACCCACACAAATACACACTCACAACCACACCCAGATACATCACACCAGCACCCACACATACACACACTTACACCAACACATAACCACATCCACACCCACACCAGCACCCATACTACACCAGCACCCACACACATACCACACCCACATACCCACACCATACCCACATCCACACACCCACACACCCACCGCCACACACCCACCAGCAC